>FWCC01000010.1:0-12544 GCA_900169235.1 Zarea fungicola
TAACTATGGTGGTGTTCTTGGCATAAAAGCGTCAGGTTTTTTTGTCACCCACATGGTAGGCTAGCAGTAACTAGAGCCAAACTAACGGGTTCGAATTGAATAGCGCGAGAGGTAGGAACTGGAAGAGGAATATAGCGCATGATGCAATAAAGATCCCCGTTTAATCTGACAAATTAAGACAATGAAGGCGGGGGCGAATTGAAGGGATTAAGGAAACTGTTCCATGGACGGCCGTGGACTAGCCAGTCAATGCCGTGTAAATGACTGTATCTTGACGCGGTCGAGAGTCATGATGTACCAGTATCGCGTGGTTTGCCGTGGCGAGAGGTTCAAGATGCACACGCTAGTGGCTTGCACCACGCAGTAGACGGGGCATATCACGGCCGCCACGGGCAGAGAGAGCGGAGACAGTCGAGAATAGCCAGATACCTAGAGAGCGAAATTAATCATAAGAGGAGGCTCATCAACTACTCAGAGCGATCGTGTGGTGGGGAGGCGTTAGCTCTTATTAACTACTTGCAGGATCAAATAGTGTGTCAGTGTAGTAGTGCGACTGTGCGGGATGAGGCTGAGAGGCTGCAACAATACGGTGTCAGCCAAGTTATCACTGAGTAATACGTGTGTGCTTTTTCACCGACGAAGAGCGAAATACTGGGTAAAGAAAAAGGCGGAGATTGGACGATGGACAGACGGATAGAATGTCTCGAGAAGGAAACAAAAAAAAAATAAGCAAGCAATTTAGTTCTGTGTAATTTTAAAATTAGCGACGCGCCTGTTAGAAATGAACGAGACGACGCGAAAGTGATACCTGCCTACGTCTCCGTACTCCGTAGAAACTTGGGAATTGCTTGGCAAGTGCCGTTTGCATCGCGGGCGAGATGATTAGTGGTGCTTTGTCCTGGGTTGCCGAAATGGAACAGGGACAAGGACAGGGACAAGGAGCCGTTGGTGTTGTTGGTGGTAATGTGAGATTATGATGCTTTGAATGGGGTAAAGCCGTGGAGGTGAAATGAGGATTGGACAATTATTTAATTATGTACATGCAGGTAATGGGTTTGGTACTGGACTCCCTCGGCCTCGGACAGACAGGCAGACAAACTCAACCGATGAGTCAGGAAGCGGAAGCCTCCACTAAGACCTGGAGCAGCGCCGCCATGGAGCCTGCAATGCCACCACCAAGCTACATTTGCTTTGGGTATTAGCGTAGCCGCACGCATCGATTCGGACGAGGCGTGGCTCATTGCGCTCGTCAGCGTCCACGTATTCATAGTGAATATATTCATACGTGTAGTTACTATGGGAAACTAAAGCAGGGAAGTCGAGAGAGGGAAGTAAAGCGCAGCAGCCAGGTAAGGCATCGTGAGCAGCTGTACGGAGTACGAGGTACGGAGAATACGGGTTTTTTCTAAATCATCTCATCAAAGCACAATGCTGGAGCCATGTTTCCGGGATATCCGTCCGACATTACGTTTTGCTGGGTTTCTGCTGGCAATGCTGGTAATTGGATGTCCAGGTGCCAGGGTACCAGGTCGTGTCAAGGGGAATCCGGTTGCTTGGTGCTAGGGTGGTATGGTTTCCGGTCATGGAATCCCACTGTAACTTAACCTTCGACGAAGTGGAATAGGAGGGTGCGCCATGGTGCCAGAGTTCCTCTTTTAGCGGCGCGTCCGCCAAAGCAGCCTGTAGAGCGTCGTAAAAACACCGCTAAAACAAAGACCCCTAACGCTAAAACCCGGGCTGCCTAGGAGTTGCTATCTGTGCCCCTCTTTGTTTTAATCTTGGCCGCCCCAACTTGGTCCCAACTTTACTCCGCTAATAAAAAGTCGCACACTAATAATAATCATATCCAGAGCCTCCGCACAGCGCGCGCGCCGCGACTCTCGTACCTTGTAGTCTCTCTTACTACCTTGCAGGTACGTAGCCTGTCTGTCTTGCCTCCTCCTCTCAGCCCGCGCCTCCTGAGCTTATTATTGTTCCGTGATTTTGTTTCCTCATCACTCATCGTCTTTTTATTCCTCTTCCTTCTCCTCCTAGTTTATCCATCTCTTACTTTCTGGATATATCCTTTTTTTTTTGTGCCTCACAACCATCTTGCATCCGCTAAGCGTTTCTCCAGCAGGCCGTGCTTGTTACTCTAGCAAGTACCTACTTGCCTTCTAGGTACTCAAGCTGCAACCACCCACTACAGGTCACTCGTCACTGCTGCAACCACACCGCAACGCCCGCACCGCCCGCATCATCCGCTCCCCCCGGCTACGACAACAACAACCGCCCGCTTCCCACCCTCCAACTAGCCGTTCGTCTCGCCATTCCACCTCACTTTGCTTTGTGGCCACTTGCGTTGTTGGATATCGCAGAAATTCCAAGACAAACAGGATCATCTCGCTTTGTTCGTTGCGTGTTGTCATGGAATCCCGCTAGATACGCCTTTCACAGTCGCTCCATTTCTGCTGCTGGTGCCTAGATCTTCTCCTCTTTCGCCTAGCAGCAACACTCACAACTGGCCTGTCATGGCTTCAACACCACGCCTTTCACTGGACAGCACTGGCCCATTCACAGGCCACTCCAAAATTCGTGGTCGCACACTTGTCAAGCCCATACTGAAGAAACTCAACTCACATTCCACTTCCGATAGAGGCTCCTTCGATATTGACCCCGGCTGGGACGACTTGCCCTCACCCCTCACCTACGGCTCGGGAGACTATGAGAACGCTTACAACGATAGCGCGCCTGCTCTCTCGCCCAACCTCTATGATGCCGCTGCGCCAAGTACAAACGGCGACGGCTTGCGAGGTCGAGATGTGAGCTTTTCAACTTCAGTCTCGGGTGATTATCCTATGTGGCGCTCCAAGAGCAAGTACTCTCACATGCGCTCAACCAGCGGTACTTCCCACACATCATCAATAGCTACAAACATCAGCGGCCGCAATGGACACTTTGTCCACCCCTTTCAGCAGACTCCTAGAACTGCCACGCCGCCTTTGTCCTACGCCAACTCGATTGCTTCGCTTGACATCTCAGCCACAAACACTCGCGAGTACACCTCGACCATTAACGAACATGACGGTGCTGTATCGCCAACCACTTCCCATCCTCCCGTGCGCACCACTTCTCTCACACAGCTTGCCACTTCTTCCGCGGCTCCTCACAACACTGTCAACTCTCGCCTCCGCGGACCCTCGCTGGATGAGAACCACCGCTCCGCCAGTCTGTCCGATGGCACCACTACGCCAAGACCAATCCCCACAACCCGCTCCAACTCTGCCACAACCGCAATCTTGGTATCAGAGGAACCGTCCACAGAGTCTTTGATGCCATCTGCAGGGCCCAAAAGCATGACACCAATCGTCACTTCAATGCCTTCTGCTGCAAGTGGCACTTCGCCATCACACCTCTCACCACTGCGTAACTCGCTCGACATTAGCGGCTTCCGCCTACGATCTCGCAGTGAGGTTGATACCCGAACACACCACGAGCAAGTCCGTGAAGCCCGCCGCAAATTCCAGGAAAAGGAAAAGGCAAAGGAAGAAAAGTATGCTCGCCAGCAGCTGCGACGCCGCGAGCGTGCCGAGCATAGTCGCGAGCGCGCCAAGATTCGCAAGCCTGCCGTCAGCTCGGCATCCGCCAAGTCTGCAGTGAGCAGCGCTTATGCTCAGAGCCAGGGTACAGACGAACAGGACGAACAAGAAAAGCTTGGTTTATACACAGACCCCTACGATGACGCTGCCGCAGGACAGCCGCTCAGAGCCGATGAAGTCGAGTTTCAGCGACCGCAACGCCGCAAAACGGCCAAGCACAAGACAAATGGTGTCTGGACTGCGTTCATGCTTTGGTTCAGAACCAGGCTGCTCAGAATGGGCAGACATTAGGAGACCCCCTTTGCGAGACGCTCGGTTCCCTACTACCGCCACCATGCCTGACATTGCTCCTACTCACTACACCCTACTCTTCACTCCACCTCAACCACGACCTCATTTTCACCAATACACATCCATCATAGACTGACAGAATGGGACAAGCAAACCCCATATCCGACGTATCCGCTCCACTTCCTCTGATCACACGACAGAATATTGGCAGGGCACCAGTTTGTCCCTGTCCGTGGTCCTACTCAAACAACGACAATGCGTTTCTGTTTCGACATGGCTTTTTTTTTTTTTTTTACAAATGCATTCTGGTTTATATTAGCGTTGCGATTTTTCTGTCCTTGCTCTTCTCTTTTTGAAACGGCCTTGTTTTCTTTTTCTCCCACTCGCTTGCACGGCGTTGATGAAGGATATGTCCAGCATTTGCTTTTTTTTGGGGGTTGGCTTGCCTTGTTTGCAAGCTTTGCTATTTTTGGCCTTTTTTTGGTGATGGGTTTGACGTTGTCTGCGGAGGAACAGATTAGGCATACACGAGGTACAGCATTATGGGTTTTAGGACTTCAAGCAAAAGATGCAATACACAATCAAGACCGGGAAATTATCCCTTGACTAAAGCACATTTCCACCACATCTACTATTGGTAACTTGTCTCTCTATGGGTTGGTCTATAATGCACTTAAATCTTTGGTCGTACATCCAAGGTCGACCACCATGGGTATCCAAACGGTCGCTGGTTCTCAATTGTACCTGTAAACTTGGGAGGACGCTTTTCCAGAAAGCTCCTGACACCCTCGGCTGAGTCCGTGTCTAGGCACGTTAAGCTGTAAAACAGCTTACTCTCGAGCAGATGTGCTTCCTCGGGCGATTTAGGGCCACGGTACACCATCTCCTTCATGACCTGCGTCGACACGACACTCGTGTTTCTCGCCATGTCCTCGGCAATCTTGAGCGCCGTGGGCAGCACGGCCTCGGGCTCAACGACTTCGCTGAAGAGGTCGGCAAAGAGGCGATGCGTGGCTGGGTACACGGCGCCGGTGCTGACGAGGTGCATGGCCTTGCTGGTGCCAATAAGGCGCGGGAGAAAGAAGCTGCTGCATGCCTCCATGCAGAAGCCGCGCTGCGCAAAGACGAAGCCGCACTTGGCCTTGGTAGAGGCTACGCGCACCGTCGCGGGCAGTGTCATTGTCATACCGATGCCGACGGCAGCACCGTTTATGGCTGCGACGATTGGCTTGTGGCACCGGTGCATGGCGAGCGAGACGGTGCCGCCCGAGTCGCGGTAGAGGTTTGGGTCCTCGATGCGCTCGGCCGAGACGTTGAAGTCCATGCCGGCGCAGAAGAACTTGTTGGTGGCGTCGGCGGAGGTTAGTACAATGGCACGGACACGCGGGTCAGCGGAGAGTAGGTCATAGGCCGTTACGAGGGACTTGCCCATGCTGTCCGTATAGGCATGGCGCGAGGAAGGGCGGTTGAGGCGGATGATGATGACGGGCGTGACAGTTGGCGAGGATTCAGGGTGATGGGAGAGTTTAATGTCTGGCAAGGCCAGTGTGTTGTAGCTGTCTGGGAATGATTCTGTCATTTTCACGGTGTTATGGTGTAGATATTGTAACTTTGTGCAGAGAGGATGTGTTTTGTTTTATTTGATATCGTTTCCGTTTGAGAGGGCTCGGACCGGGCGCTGTAATAAGCTGCCACGATAGCCGGCACTACCGAGGTCCGGCACAAGCCATGAGAGGAACATTGAACAAGGAAGATGCGCATTAAGAGCGCCAAAAACCTGGATAAACTCAGTATCAAGCAAGGCTTTATGCATACATTTGCAATTGTGACCGAAACTGCCCTCGGAATTAATTGTTTGCTCATGTTGACGATGAGGCGCGTCGTCGTACAGGAAGTAGTCAGGGAATAAGCATACAGTGTTTATATACGGTATGCAGAAGCTATTAGCACAGTACGGGGCATCGCAAACGGGGCCTAGCAAAACTTGACC
Organism: Zarea fungicola; assembly: GCA_900169235.1. Lineage (NCBI taxonomy): Eukaryota > Fungi > Ascomycota > Sordariomycetes > Hypocreales > Cordycipitaceae > Zarea > Zarea fungicola. Next base: position 5,860 of record FWCC01000010.1, read on the forward strand.
CCATAATGAGACTGCTCCAATTATCTAAAGCTTGTCATCATCAATCGCAAGAGTCATCAATCCAACAAAGAGCGGTGGCAATGATCTTGACTCTAGATCATGGTCTATGACTGGGACTCCCACCAAGAAACATGTTATCATCTGTATATCCAAGAGGGCCGGTCCCTCGAGGACATTATGGACCACTTGAAATCCGTCCACCAATTTAGCCCTAGGTGAGTGACTCACACAGCCGACATTCACGCGTCAGCCCAAGAGGGGGGGAGGGGAGGAAATGCAACGGCATTTTCTTGGGGAGGTTCTTCATGAATCATGATTTCTGGGATCTTTTGTATTGTTTCCCATGCTTGAATAGGCAAAGGGGCGCTTGTTGTATTTCCACTTCTGAACATATCTCTTCCGCCATCTCCTGTAGCAAAATTCCTCGTTGCCTTTTTACCCAGGCACTCTTCATTACATGATCTTACCTACGCTTCCCTGCTCACTCATTTTCACTTGACTTACACGGACGGGGCTACTTGGGGCGGGAGGGAAACAAACACGAGCAAATATTCATTTCTTCATCTTGAGTGCTTTGAATGCTCTGTGGTCCCTTTCACTTCGAAGACGCTCCCTTCTTCTGTAGCAAACGCGCCTTTCAGACTCAGTTTCGCCGCTGGAATTTCCCATCTAAGCAACGGCCCGCACATAAGAATGACCGTCTAGTCGCCCGTATCAAAGAACTGTGGGAGAAGAATCTGTCGCAGCGGGAAATGCTCCGGGCTCTCAACGACGAGGATGGCTTTGACATAAAGCCGCGAGAACTCATTCGCGTACGCACCAAGAACCGGTGGCTTCTGCGTTTGCCCAACGCGAATACAGATGGCGGCAGCCTCTTATCACTAGACGTGACGAATGACGACGATGACGATAATGGGCATGACAGTAATACTGATGACGGCAACGATGGCGGCAGTGGTATATTACTTGGAAACAATTTAGCAGCAGCCTCGACTAGCAACAGTGACTTGAACATGCAGGAAAGCGATGGCGGAAGTGGTACGCCAGTGCTACCCGCAGGTGGGAGACGATCGCGGCGTCGGGGACGACAGAGTGGGCAGGATCTACATTCAACTGTTGTAGCGGGCAGCAATCGTTTTCCCTCGGAAATGACTATTGACGAAGCCCGTGAGATTCTCAGCCTTGACACGGCAACCTACCGTACACTACGGGTCAACTTTCAGCAAATATGCCAAGAAGACTGTGTGTCGCGCAAGACGGAAGCTGGGCCAGAGCGCTGGGCCGCAGTAAAACATCGACTCGTAGGCAGCTCAACGGCACTGCAGCGGATGCTCTGGGCCGGCGGCCCTATGGCTGGTAGCACTGCTAGCAACAAGAGTAGCAATAGCTCCTTTGACCAACGGCAACTCGCCCTCGACGTAATTTGCACCGACGTAACGAAGCGGCTACGAACAATGGAGACGCGCATGACGCTCGGTGAAGCCAAGGCTAAGCTAGGCGTCAACCCCGGCGAATCGCGCGACATGCGAGCCGCGCTGCACGCAATTCTTGCAGAGGCGCAGGTCTTTAGCAAGTCGGACATGACGACCGAGCAGTGGGAGACCCTGAAGCGGCAGTGGGGGCAGCGGTCGCCTCCCGTGGGAGCAATATTGGGGGATGGCCGCGGAAGCGATGATTTCGGGGACAAAATACGCGCGCTAGAGGCTGTTGCAAGTGATGTAATGAAGAGAATTAGGGACAAGCGCAACCGAGGAGGGGCGAAGAAGTCAAAGCAGAGTCTGTTCGGTGAAGGCCAGCAGCCGCAAGGAATGCAGTCGATGAATACCACAGCACAAAGCTCGCCGGCCACGACACACGATCAGTTGGACTTGTCTGAAAGTTTAGCAGGGAGTTTCGAGGACGTTTCTGAGGTACCACAGATGACTTTCAACAGCCACGGGGACGATGCAATGCAAATATCTATGAATCTGTCGCAGGGGTCGTCAATAACACCGGACTCTTCGCAGCATTCAAGTCATGGCGGTGTTTTAGGAACCATCTCGACTGCCATGCAGCTTGATTCTTCAGATATTGGTTCTGTGCTGCTTCTTGGACCTGGTGGCCAAGCACAGTTTATGAGCCACCACCAGCAGACCTATTTCAGTCAGCCGACAGTCGTTCCGAGTTCATCATCGCAGGTGTATCAACAGCCACCGGCCTCTTCGCATCGTCATCATCATCAGCAACCCCTGTCAACCACCGCCAGCGGTCCTGCTCGCGGGGCCCTGGCGTGTGCCATCTACCTCCGGCTACATCCGGCGTCGACTTTTGACACGAACACGGGCCTATGGGTTGCGACACTCGAATCACAATCCGTCCAGGAGTTACGCGAGGCCGCCGTGGCTCGGTTTCCCGGCGCCGTATGCGTTCGCATCGAGGGCATCATCAAGGATAGTAGCGGAGGTGAGCTGCCGCTGCAGATTGAGCAGGAACAGGAACTGGCAGCATACCTAGCTCATATTCAAGACGGCTCACCGACATTCAATGTACAGTTAATGTGGAGGGGGCGTGGGACGTAGGTACCGGTTGTGCGACCTTTTTGGTCTCTTCCTTTCTTTGGTCTTCTCCATAATTGGAATGGAGAAGCTTGGGATACAGCGGGATTGCTCCTCCATGGGCCTCTTTTGGATATACATAAGTAAAACCTTGTTACTAGGATTGCGTGTGGACACCACAAGTAGGTACTGTGGCACAGCGCCTTCTCTTATACGATAATGCAACTGATGACGTTATCCTGGTTTCTTATCAGGCCGTGAACCGCTATCACAAGACTTGTAGTACTATTTTCAATCTATAACTAGGTACTTCCCCATGTTCTGCTGGTGTTAGTGCCAAGTGGCATGGGCGGTGGTGGAACGCCGCTCGCAGCGCTTTTTTGAAGTTTACTGGTGGACGATGGATGGCGGCGGCTCGCTAGCATCTCCACACTCCACTTGCCAACCAGGAGCTAGCTTTGCCCAAGGTTTCGAACCAAAAAAAAAAAGTCCCTTTCATCCGTGTTGCCATCTCGAATTGTTTTAGCCGGACAACGTAATATCACATCGGCAATCATCGAGTTCATCGAGGGCCATAAAACACTGCTGGGGGACACCCCTTTTGCTCGCTGAGCTATCGATTCCTCCTTGTCGATCTCGATAACGACAAACGCCTGCCTCCCCGTATCGTTTCCTTCTCACACAATGACGCATCTGCGCAACGGTGTCTCGGCCCTGCGAGGTGCCCGCCAGCAATTGCAATCACAGTCCAGCATCGCCATGGCGCCGGCGACCGCACGATGGTACAGCATGCAGATTGAGCCGGAGCATCCCAAGCCCCCGAGGCAGGGCAACTCGGCCAAGCTGGGCCGCTCGTTCCAGGGCCAGGTCATGGGGAGCATCGGCGCGCGTCTGCGCAGAGAGCGCGAGCAGCGTGCGCAGTACGAGCATTGGCGTGATATCACTGATCCTGGTAGAAACTGGATGATTACATTCTGTAACGACACCGTCTAAACCTATCCTTCCCCTCTCTCCCTGACTCTCCGTGTCGACGGCAAACTAACCGTTTCCTTCTTCTCTGCATTAGTCTTCCTCTCTAGCATAGGCGTCGCATACTGGCTGGGTACATACTGGCCACGTGAGCCCGAACCCTCGTCGACGCTCCCACTACCAAAGTCCAAGGTTCCCCGTCACAACACCAAGCTCGAGAACATGCAGGCCGCCTGGGCGGACTTTGTGCGCATACTTGGTAAGGAAAATGTCAGCACGCTTGAGACGGACCTCGAGGATCACTCCACGTCCAGCTGGTCCTCGCATCGGCCCAAGCCCGATGAGCAGCCCTTTTGTGTCGTCTTCCCTAGCTCCACCGAAGAGGTGGCCGAGGTTATGAAGATTTGCCACCTGCGTCGCATCCCCGTCGTCGGGTACAGCGGGGGCACCAGCCTTGAGGGCCACTTCACCCCCACGCGGAAGGGCATCTCGATTGATTTCGGCCGCATGAATAAGATTGTCAGGCTGCACAAGGAGGATTTGGATGTTGTCGTGCAGCCGGCCGTCGGGTGGGAGCTGCTGAATGAGGAGTTGGCAAAGGATGACCTCTTTTTCCCGCCGGATCCTGGTCCTGGTGCCATGATTGGTGGCATGGTGGGCACAGGGTGCAGCGGCACGAATGCGTACCGGTATGGTACGATGCGCGAGTGGGTGCTGAGCCTGACGGTCGTGCTGGCCGATGGCACCATCATCAAGACACGCCAGCGGCCACGCAAGAGTTCCGCCGGCTACGATCTGACCAAGCTCTTCATTGGCTCCGAGGGTACCCTGGGCCTCGTCACTGAGGCCACGCTCAAAGTGACGGTGAAGCCCGAGTCGACAAGTGTTGCCGTCTGCACTTTCCCTTCCATTGCCTCCGCGGCAGACTGCGTCGGTAAAGTAGTCAGCAAGGGCTTGCCTATTGCCGCCATTGAGATTCTCGACGACAATCAGATGCAATTTATTAATGAGTCCGGTGTGACATCGCGCCAGTGGCGGGAGGAACCTACCCTCTTCTTCAAGTTCGCCGGCAGCCCAGCGGGAGTCAAGGAGCAAGTGGCGGATGTGAAGGCGCTCGCGCGCCAAGCGGGCTCCAAGTCCTTTGAGTTTGCACGCAACCAGCAGGAGCAAGATGAACTGTGGAGCGCACGTAAGGATGCGCTCTGGAGCACCATGGCGGCCATGAATCCCGGGGATCGTGTTTGGACTGGGGACGTAGCTGTGCCGATGAGCCGTCTGCCGGAGATCATTGAACAGACCAAGGAAGACATTCGCAAGAGTGGCATCAGGGGCTCCATTGTTGGCCACGTTGGCGACGGCAACTTTCACTGTGAGCTCTTTGCGTCCTACAAAATGAGCGGGAATACGAACGAGGGGAGGGTTAAGCTAATCATTTCTAGCAATCCTTGTTTACAGCGACGCCCAGCGCACGAAGGCAGAGGCCATTGTCCACCGTATGGTGAAGCGCGCTGTGGAGATGGAGGGTACCGTAACGGTAAGAAACTAGAATAATTTCGGACATGAAAGCGATGGAGAAGTCGAAAAGCTAACTTTACATCCAAGGGCGAGCATGGTGTTGGCTTGGTCAAACGAGACTACCTCCCGCATGAGCTAGGGGTGACGACCGTGGACACAATGCGCCAAATTAAAAAGGCACTTGATCCGCTATGCCTGCTAAATACCGACAAGGTCATTCGCATGCAAAAAGCTGACAAGGGTGACGAAGTAGAGGATTGGTAAAATACGGAGGAAGTTCTTGTTTGTAGGAACAGAAAGAGTGAAGTTTCAAGAGGCGTAGGATGTCATCGTGGATGTGTATTATTAACCATATTTTGTTCAACGGTGACAATCTCTCTCTCTCTATTTTTTTTTTTTTAAAAAAAAACCCCTATCTTCCCAAGTTAGCCTCCCGTGTTCAATACTCTGCCACCTCCAGACAAAGCCTGATCAGCCTGTAAATGCCGTGGTCTGGTGCTCTTCCAGTTTCCTGGCTTCAGCAACCTCATCGAGCACCCTCCTAGACTTGGCCTCAATCCGATCAATCGCGTCCAGCCCTAGCGGCAGCCTCAGCACTTTGCCATGCAGGTTCCCGGCGAACCCTTGCCCCGTGACGACTTCAAAGATGCGGCAGACGGCTTTTTGAGGATCGCCCCTCTGTGTGCCCGTCAATTTGGCAAACATGCCCATGGTCTTGCCGACGGCGGATTCATACCCTTGGTAAGCTTCTGCAGGCGGTACCGCAGGTGTCTGCAGGGCGTGGAAAAAGTTGGTACGAAACATGCCTGGCTCAACGATGAGGACTCTGATACCGAACTCAGCAACTTCCGCGTGGAGAGACTCGGAGAAGCCCTCAAGGGCAAACTTGCTAGCTCCATAGAGTCCACGCGTGGCACCGGAATCTTGACCTGCGCCGCTGGACATGTTGACGATGAAACCATGGCGACGGCTGCGCATTCCTGGGAGGATGGCTTGGATGGTGAAGAGTGGACCATAGACATTGGTTTGGTACTGGAGCTTGACTTCCTCTTCACTGTTATATACCGAAAAAATGAAGATTAGTATACCACATCTGGGATAAGTGGACTGGAGGGTAAGCCACTTCTCACCTGAATTGTTCAATGGCGCCGAGGATGGAGTAACCAGCATTGTTGACAAGTATATCAATCTGTCCATAGATCTTCTCGGCCTTGCGCACTTTGTTTGCGATGGTCCTTTGTGAGTCGGTCATATCTAGCTCAACGACCTCTCCGCCAGCCTCATTGATTTGGCGGACGGCATCTGCGGACTTGGTTTTGCTGCGGACACTGCCAATGACGCGATGCTTGGCAGCGAGGGCCTTGAGGCAGAGGAGTAGGCCGAATCCATTGGATGCACCAGTAATCAACCAAACTTGCGAAGACATTTTTTTTGTCGTTGTTAGTTATAAACCTGATATCGTTTCTGTTGTTTCGTGCAAGTCGTCTGCATAAGTAACATGTTCAATCAGGTAGGAGAAGGATATTTAGAGTAGCGGTAAAGGCCAGCCATCTGATTTTCGTCTTCTTCCTCCTCGTCTTCTTCATGGAAATAGCGGATATAAGAACATTATATCCTAAGGTTCCACTCCCATCGGTTTTCTAGGTTTTTGTCACGCAGAACAGGAA
>FWCC01000010.1:12603-107176 GCA_900169235.1 Zarea fungicola
CACACCCCGCGCAACAGTTTTCCTGTGATGGGGGGGTCGAGAGCCTTATTTCAATGCCAGCTGTGGCGCTAGATTCAGAGCCAACAAGCCGCTCCAAACATTACAGTCTCGTTTGAGACCACGCCGGGCTTCCTGCTGCGGCTGGAGATGTTTCTCTGTAACCGTATAATTCCTCGCATTAGAGATTATTTGTGAACTCGAAGAAGCGCTCTAGCTGACCTCCCATTCAGGCGTTCGGTGTTTGCAGGCCAGTGCTGAATTCTTTCTCCTCACTATTCTAGTTAGTAATGATACAGGAGAATATCTGGAAAGAACACTCAATCAAGGGAATTGGCTTCCTTGATGTTTCACGGACAGCCACTAACGTAGCTTACGGATACTAAATGTTCCAGTTTGCTACGCCTGTCTGAATTGGCCGGAGTGCTCTTTCTGGATGTTCTCCTGTATCAAGCCAATATTCAATCTGATTGATAAAAATCGAATCCATCTACTCAGAAAATACATGTAAATGGACCGATTTCATAGCGCCATCATTTCCAGCGGGAAAACATAGATGCTGCTGCTCTCCGTAGACTATCGTATTGTTTCCCAGAAAATACCCGACGGCGATACTGGCTGACGTCTAACAAACAGTTACATAACATAATTTATACGGTACAGAGGATTATGCTTCACAGTTTCGCATAGCATATGATCACTCGTACGATGCTTTACGGAAACCAAAATGCCCAGTGCCAGCCCGCTGACAGACTTTATGCATTAATCTGCAGATTGTACTAAAATCGTCATATATCTTTTAATTTCCTATAGAATTAATCCATACCATCTCTATATTCTCATTTGTCTTGTTTCTATTTATCCTATTCAACAACATCCAGTGAATGCAGAGTGAATGCAAAGTGAGTTGCAAACATGCAAGGCTGTCGGCTCTGCTCCGCACATCTTGATAAAGCTCTTTTCTTCTTCTATCATCTGAATGCCGTTGTCCTTTTTATTTCTTTTATGTCTTATGTGTCAAGAAAAATTACTTCTGGAGCGCGAAAATGACCCATTCGAAGGATGTCACTCAAGAACTGATCAAGTATGTTCCTGCGCCAGCTCACCGCCAGTTCTCCCTCCCTAACTCTCTAAAAGGGCCCGTGATAAGGGAGAGTATTGCGATTTAATACTGCATTGTGATAATTCGGTCATCAAAGTGCACAAAATCATTGTGTGCGTTCAGTCACCTGTGCTGCACAAAGCTTGCAGCGGCCGTTTCAAGGCAAGAAGCACTCCAATATTCTCTGCAAACAGTCCTAACACCACAAATCCAGGAGAAAAACTCCGGCAAGTACATTATCAACGATTTCTCACCTGATGTTGTTGTCAAAATGGTCGATTACCTGTACAGCGGGAACTACACGATCGAAGACAGCGGTGCCGAAAGCTCTAAGTCTATTACATATAGACTTCTCTTCAACGCACGACTCTTCCTCATCGCCGATAAGTACATGATAAAAGGCCTCCAAGACCTTGCGACCAAAAATTTTACATCCTCTGTGGCTGGCATAGAGGATCCTGTCGACCTACTTTCCGCGCTGCCCGAGGTCTACGACCTACTCGCGGAAGCTGGTCAGAACCTACGAAACGCTTTTCTCGAGCATGTCAAATATGGTATTCGGAAGGCCGGCCTCTCTCCGGCTCTCGAGGAGACCCTAGCATTGACTTTCGACAAAGCTCCAAGATTCTACTACGAATTCGTTCTTTCGGATCTGAGAGCGGCAAAGGACAGTTCAAAACTCAGTCGCAAATGTGTAAATTGTGGACCAACAGAAGTGGAAATGACGGAGTTCCGATGCAAGAAATGCCGTACCTTTTCTGGTAAACATGCTTGGTAAAGAGATTTGGCAGATTGTTTTGCTGGCCCTGGCGTTGTTTCTTTCATGAACAGCTGCAATATCAGCGATGCTGCCCAGAGCAATTCGGACGGTGCTGGGAGTGTTGCCACTGAATATTTGCCATGTCCTTGTTGTCTTTATCAACGAAGAAAGTTTGATTTCAGGTTTTCAGAGTTCTAAACGAGAGCACAAAAAAGAGAAGAAGTCTAGATTATTTAATGAATTCAATTTTCATCCTTCCGTACCCAGCTTCATTACACGAGGCTTTCTTGGCGCTGAATGACCATGGCAGACGCGTAAGATACAAGCTCGAATAAGCGTCACTCAGTCACCATCCACAATTATTACTTGATTGAAATAGATATAGATGCTCCGGCATTTTCTAAGTCGACGATTTTTGTCAACTCGCAACTTGATGACAAGCTGTGCGGTGCTGTTAGGTGCAAAGGGAGTGAACAGCAAACGAGGTGATAAACCATGTTTAGCATCTGCACGTGTGTTTAGCGAAGATTTTTAACTTTTATTCTTCTTTCCCATTGTCGTCACCCATTTGAAGACGCCACGATGTCTTTGTCGACAGAATTTCTTCGTCAGCTGAAGCAAGAAGTTCTCCTTGTATTGCATCAAGCCTCACTCTAACTGATCTAGAAATTTTCTCAATGGGAGCTTATGTGACCTAGAACTTCTCTGTGAAGGTCAAAAGATAAGGTACACCTCATAGTCCTCGCGTCGCACTTGCCAGTTTTCCTGAATGCTCTCAAGAGCCCTTACAAGGTAAATACCTTGCTCACCCTAGCTTGAATCCAGTCTTTTTTCAGTAATGATACTTACACAATCTATGAGGGAGCGGAAGACGTTTAAGAAATCAAAGATGCTCGTTCCTCGTTCGTTTCACGAATGGTTGACTATATGTATACTGGGTCGTACGAACTCCCCAATGCAAACGCGGATATTACAGATCCGTCTTGTTCACCCGTCATCTTTCATGCCAGAATGGTTGCTCTGGCTGATAAATACCTGATCACCCTCTTCAATAACATGCAGAAGAGGGTTTCGATGACTGTATGACTGCACTTGAGCCACGTGAGCTTCTGCCATTCGTCACTGGTATGTATGCCATTGAGTCGGAGGCTACTAATAGACTGTGAAAGCTTGGCTTCCTGTATCAAGCGGCAACTTGCATCGAGACCCTTGGTTAGATTTGGGTGTAATCTTGATTTTGAGCAATATTCGGAAAACTGTTCCTGACTTTGTCGCAGATCTCTTAATATCTATTCTTCAGAGAGAGGGAGGGACAGCCTGGTCGGCGCGTATGTTGTGAGTGCCAGGGGAGAGAACCAAAATCATAGGCCCAGGATTCCTACGGTAAGAGCGAGGACAATGATGTAGAATGTGGCGATGAACGCTGCGGCTGTCCCAAATGCCTTGAGTTCTGACACTTCAATGGGTTTCTGGCTGCTTTGTTTCGGTGCTAGTATTAAAACACGAGGGGATAATAGAGAAGTAACTAACAGCACGCCCTCACGCTCCCTTTACCCTTGAGCGTCTCTACCAAATAAAATGGCCTGTATCTTATACGTAGTGTCATGCTGATAATGATCATAATACTGCTGCATTCCTTGTTGTTAACATCAGAGCAAGTGTGTCGCCGCTCCGCCGCCTTGGCTAGCGGGTTCTGACGCGGCCCCCACTGGTTGTCCGCCTGAGCACCCTCCTGTGTCATGCGGAATCGAAGCGGTGCATTGCGGCAGGGAGCAGCTAGCGCCCCTAGGTCCCTTGAGCTTCAGCTCGTGACATCACCTTCGACCGCCGCCATTTCCATCGTCGAACATTCACTACATTTGTTCAATATCCAACTCGATTTTCGCAACTTTACGAAGAATTAACCGCGACGATAATTGAAGAAACACCGTACTCTTCAAGTTGATGCAGTAAACACCCCGCGGCGCAAGCAACGCCGCCCTCCGTTGATAAGCTTCCTGGAACATAGGTACCCCGCCAAGCAGGCACTTCGGCACCGCTGGTTCAGCACTCAAGAATCAGCATGTCACTATTCAGCGCGCAACTGCATCCCGGTCGCGCTCTAGGGTTCTTGGGTTCGTTTCTATCTGGCGAAATAGCTTTTCTGCCCACTTGCTGACCTTGCTGCAGTCCTCGGTGCCACTCTCCACGATGTCCTGACCCGCCTCAAAGCCGAGCCACAACGATTCCCCAAAATCGAGATCGTTCATTCCACAGAAAGGCCCGTCAAGGATCCGGTATGCATCGTGTTGCCGCAAAATGGTATGCGCCTCCGCTTCGATGGCCCGGAGCAGCGCCTGCGACTCATTGAGGTGACCGATTTTACAAAGAACCACATCACATTCAAGGATCGTGATCTCGTGCGACCGGCCAACAGCACGTCTGACCCGGGCTCGCCTATTCCAGGAGAATCATCGTCCGGGCCAACATTTCGACATGTATACCAGCGGCTTCTGGGGCCGACCTATGCCGGCGAGTTTATTCCGTCATCCGGCGGCATGGGCATCTACGTATTGTCATATCCCGGCGTGGCTTTCAACTTTCCAATAGCAGCCTCTGCTTACTCGCCCGACAAGGATGTGGTGTCGCTGCTGTCAGCTTCCTCCAGCCAGGTAGCAATATCCATGGCTGTGTTTAGCGGGGAGTCTTGGGCCGATGCCCGATCGACTCTGTGGACCGGGGTGCTGCCGAGCGTCAAGTCATCGGCCGTGTTTCCGAGAACCAAGGATGTCTATCCGGATGAGGTGTCTCTAGTGCGGATTTATGGACGGGGAAGGCTGCAGATGTTTCGCAAGTGGACAAACAACGGGTTCTGGATCCAGCTCGGGCAGACTACACCGCAGGAGCTGGTAATGGAGCTGGGGCCGCCCAACGCCATCTACCGCAAAAACGACGAGAAAATGGACGTTCATCAAGGGCGAGCGACCGGCACTGCTAGACTACGCGGGGATGCGACCGACGGTGGGCGCGCGGACGAGGCCATAACGGATACGGATCAGTCCTCAATGAACACGGGCTCGGACGAGTCTGACAATCCAGATGCCATGGATGAGGACGGAGGGACAAACCCGTCGGGTGAGTGCTTTTACAATTATTTTTACATGGGGTTCGACGTGCTGCTGTCCAAGCCAGCGGAGCCTTCCAAAGCACCGCCGGGTCCGCAATCCGATGCCCTCGAGGAGATGGGGGTCAAGATGCACCACCCGGATCGATTGGTGGTGACCAAGATTGTGCTGCACGGAAACATTCCGGGCTCATACGAGTTTAACCGCCACCGACGCTGTCGCTGGGAGATTGCGTACCCAGGTTGTGAGGACCAGGTGGTCACCTCGGAGATGGAATTTGAGCACGTAGAGGAGCTGATGAACCAGACGTGGGAAAGTGAGCTACCAACGGCGGCGACGGGCAAGTCACAAGCGCGACAACGGGGTATGGTCCTTAATCGGGGCTGGGGCAACAGTCCGGGGAGCAGCTGCGAGTTTCTAGGTGGGTGGGAGGAGAGCGGCGCGCGGCGCGCAGAGACGAATAGCGACTCGACGACGACGCTGTATGGATTCCCGGGGATGGTGTTTGAGGTGCTGAGGAATGGATATATCAATACGGTGACTGTGTTTTGATGGGACGGGTTTTAGACGGCAGTGCTCAACCCAAGGCTGGTCATTGGGGCGTTTGTTTGGTCCTGTGCCTTTTTAACTTTTCATGTTTTTGTTTCACTGTTGACTGTTGACTGTAAAGACTTGTCGTGGCGTCTCGGAATAATTATGTTCACTGCTTACATTGTGTAGCAATACAAATACAAAGACTTGAGTTTTCCTTTTCGTTGTTTCTTGTGACGTACGATCTGAGTGAGTAGGGGGTCGGTTTGGTCATCCACCAGAGGATCTGTTGGAGTGGAGTGGTTTCAATGGCACTCATAACTTTGTAAGCCACCGTGAGAGAGAGAAAAAATCGTCTTTCCAGTAATGCATTTGGTTTCAAACTGCATAGTAATAATAAAGACCCCTTATCCGTACTTACTCCATTGTCTAGCAATTCTTAGAAAATGCATGCTGCTTTGGGTACTAGACCCGGGCAGAAGTGCTTGCTCCGGAATTAAATCCGAACGGCGGCTGGTGAGACCGTGGCACCGTGGGTACTCCTGCCGTTTTGCCGTCCGTTTGTCGGCGGTGGCTTGCACCAAGTTTGATTTTAGTGGCAACTTAATAGAGACAAACGCGGGGGAGGGCAACTCTATTACTATGAAAGCTGCGTTTTGGCACAGAAACGAGGGCTAGGCTCATGCGTGGTAATTAGTTTATTTTTGGCATTATATTTCTTTTTTCATCATGTCTGGGCTCTTTTGCGTCATAGGACGACGTACGTAGCGTAGGCAGTCACTGAGGTTCAACAGGCCGCCCCTTGGCTCGGGCAATGGCCGGCCCACCTGTTTAAATGACAAATCAGTGGGAGGCTGCTCCAGCCTCTTGGCGGAAAAGGTCTGCCAGCTGTACGGAGTAAATGATTCGGCAAAGGGTATTCAAATGATAGATGATCCATCTAGTCCAGAGAGTTCTGGGGGCTCCTAGCACCATATTGGCTGTGTGGAAGCAGTAACTTTGTAGAAAGCACGCAGTAGTGAATGCAGCATTAACTCACCAATGTATTCATCGATGGGTGGGAACACCAGGCAGGCTGCGTCTCCACTACTGTTTGCCGGCCATTGATTGCAATGGCTGCCGGCAAGGGGGAAAGTGACCAGCAAGTTACTACCGGTAGAGGCCAAAGCACCTTTCTCCAATCGGACTCTGTATTTAGCTATTTTTTACAGTGTGCCCTCCTGTCCGAGCTTCCTCTCCGGCATGTCACTCGATAAACCATGTCTTTTGCTAAAGCTTGGAGAGGTTCAAAAATCCTAACAAGCTTAATCGGGCAGGTGAGGTGGGGTGTGTCGTCCTAGCGCGGCCACCAAGTTGATGAATCAAAGGCTCTAGCTTCTTCATCGGCCGCCGTCGGGACACCCACTAGTTACCCACTCCCTTCCATTTCGCGCTGAAGTTGAAGACGCGAGCGAAAGTAGTTGACGGGTCCGTCCCCATGCTCCGTCCACTTTGTTTTAGTGAGTCGACCGATATTGCGTCTTTGCTGCTGAAATTTTTCCCTTAATAGTTTTGAGAGCTGGTTATTTTTTCCAAAGTTTTCTGCTCCACCGCCATTCTTTTCGCTGGTCTGTATTGTGGTGGCAAGTGCTACGTGATGCATGTCTGAGTCCGACACTTACAGCTTTTGAGACAAACCGTTTTAACGACATCATGGCCAAATCTGAGCACAACCTGGCCGCCGACGGCACACCAATCAGCAATGCTGACCTGCAACTCAACAAGGAATTAGATGGATATGCAACACCACCCTTCAAGAAGCCTACCAATCCATCATTGCAAACATCAAACGACGAATCCCAGGAGCAGCATTCCACCACAGCGACGGAAACATCCACCGCCAACGCCGCCGTCGACGATGTACCAACGCCGACGCCAAATGCCAACAATGGCGGCAAGGCATCTGCTCTCGAGCCCGAGGCCCAGCGTACCAGGCTGGAGACCACCCTCGTCATGCTCGCCCTCTGCATCGCACTCTTCCTCGCCGCCCTCGATATGACCATTGTCACTACTGCTGTGCCCACCATTTCCGCCCATTTCCACTCGACTTCTGGCTATGTCTGGATCGGCAGTGCCTATATGCTCGGCAGCGCTGCTCTTGTGCCTACCTGGGGCAAGCTCTCCGACATCTTTGGCCGCAAACCCATCCTCATGACCGCCGTCGTTGTCTTCTGGATCGGCTCCCTACTCTGCGCACTCTCCCGGAGCATGGGCATGCTCATCGCCGCCCGCGCCATCCAGGGCATCGGTGGCGGCGGCACCATTGTCCTGCCCAACATCTGCGTCGCCGACTTATTCTCTGCCCGCAAGCGTGGTGTATACTTTGGATTCCTCGGCATGATATGGGCCGTCGCATCGGCCATTGGGCCCATCATTGGCGGTGCATTCACGAGCCGCGTGTCCTGGCGATGGTGCTTCTGGATCAATCTGCCCTGTGGTGGCCTCGCATTTGTCATCCTGATCTTCTACCTCAAGCTGCACAATCCACGCACGCCTGTAAAGGCAGGCCTCGCCGCTATTGATTGGGTCGGTAACATCCTCATCATCGGGGGAACCATTATGCTGCTCATGGGCCTCGAATTTGGCGGCACCCAGTACCCCTGGAAGTCGGCCACTGTCATCTGTCTCCTCATTTTCGGTGTCCTGCTCATCGTTGTATTTCTCGCTTATGAATCACGCGTCGCCAAGTTTCCCGTCATCCCTACTCATCTCTTCAACACGCGCACCAGCATCGCAACATATCTCACCTCCTCCCTGCATGCCTTCACCTTCATCTCAGGAAGCTATTACTTGCCGCTCTACTTTCAAGCGGTTCTGGGGGCAAACTCCCTGCTCTCTGGCGTCTACCTGTTGCCCTTTGTCTCCGTCATGTCACTAATGTCCGCTGGTGTCGGTTTCTTCATCAACAAGACGGGTAAATACAAGGTGGTCATCAACGCCGGCCTGCTCTTCTCTACCCTCGGATTTGGCCTTTTTACCTACTTTGGCGATCGCCCGCACTGGGAGCGCATCGTCCTCTTCCAGGTCATTGCTGGTATCGGCATCGGCCCCAACTTCCAGGCCCCTCTTATTGCCCTTCAGGCCAACGTTGCGCCCCGCGACATTGGTGCCGCTACTTCTAGCCTCCAGTTTGTGCGCCAACTATGCACGGCCGCGTCAGTCGCAGTTGGCGGTGTCGTCATTGGAAACAGGATGCAAGGGCAGCAGGCCAAGCTGGTTTCGGAGCTTGGTGCACAGATTGCGAGCCAGTTCTCCGGCACAGATGCCTCGTCCAATGTCGATCGCATCACACTGCTCCCGCTCGACAGTCAACAGACGGTAAAAACGGCCTACTGGAATGCGCTGCAGACCATGTTCATTGTGTTCACCTGTAGCAGCTTCCTCGGCCTCCTGATCAGTTTGTTCATCAAGCAGACGTCACTGTCAAAGCAGCACACAGAGCACAAGACTGGCCTCCAGACCCTGAAGGCGTCAACGAGGGAGAAGAAGCCCAGCAGTGATGAAGAGACTGGCACTGCCGCTCTGTCCACTTCTCATGTGACAGAAAAATAAGGGTTTTTCTGAAGTTGGCGGTTAAACTACATTTCTTTAATTAACCCGCGTATATCTGCACCACTCAATGCGTTGCACTAGAATTGCTTTTTGAGGGATTCGACCACATATATCCGCACTTCTATCAACTTATTAGAGCACCATTCTGCAAGTACATGTCGCAATTATATGGTAATCATCGGCGAAAGGCGTTTTTTTCTTGTTTTGCTGGTATTTTTGGCATTTTGAGGTCTTACAAAAAAAATGGAGCATGGCGGAACAAGCAGGTCATTCAATTTAAGATAATATGAATATATAAATACTTTTGTCTATGTAAAGCTGCATGCTGCTTGATGTTTTCTCCTGTGCTGGTGTTGAAAATTTTGACAGCCGGCAAATAGAATACATACACAAGGTCACGATAGGAGCAAAGAGCAGGCATCTCGAGTACACAAGACCAAGAATGCATAGGACATGTCACCAATCCCATAAAAGTTCATAGGTTTGGTACTTGATTGCTTCACATAGCATAGAATCAAGCAACTGAGTTCATTCACGGAAGCTTGAGCGTTGGTATAGGGTACACTTGTGGTTGGCGTGGGTCGCGTTCCCACGCCGCTGAAGAATCACCATTTCCATCGACTCCAGTTTATTGAGCCAGCCAAGAGTCACCAAGGGCAGTAAAAATCAGGCAAAATCCAATCCAGAATCAGTTCGCAGCTTCGTTTTAATACAAAGAAACCTATTTTCCCGTCACCAAAGATTGGACGGTGTCCTGGATTCATAAAAAATGGTTGCTGTGGTAACCCGGCTAGCCCTTGTTGATATACCCGCCTGTAGCTCCGCACTAGTATTGACATTTTGTGCAGAAACCAAGACGCCTTGCAACGAAGAGCATAACACCCATGGCGGCTACTGCACAAAGCCCCTCCCCACCAGCTGCACACCGATCGACCTACACCTTATTTGCTCTTCTTTTCTGCCCGAGGGGCTATATCAATGCTTTGTAAACGCTAGCAGCTCGAATATCATATTTCCAAAAACACGGCGCGCAGGAGACAAAATACAAGGGTAACATAGGATTAGCCTTCACAAAAACCCAACACACACAATCGATACATACTCCTCCCATCAACCACCTCGGCGTCCCGGACGCGACACAATCCGGGACCAGACTCGAAAATTCCTTACCAACATGGCTCATCTACGACAGCGCTCCGACCGGGAGCTGGGCCGGTTGACCATGGGCTCCAGTGTGCGAACCAGTACCGCGAGCCGCACAGGAATCCGCCAGACGACGAGAATGTCCACGGCGCGCCATGTACCGCGGGCTCGCGCCGCATCGCCCGCGGAGTCGATCGCCTCCAACATGACGACTGGCACGAAGCGCAAGGAGCGCGACTTTGAATCGGATGCCGGCGCGAGCACCATCAATGGCAGTGGAAGTGGTGGCGGTGGCGAAGAGACCAATATTAACGTTGTGGTCCGGTGCCGCGGCCGCAGCCAACGCGAGGTCAAAGAGAACAGCGCCGTCGTTGTCAAGGCTGACGGGGTCAAGGGAAAGCAGGTTGACCTGTCGATGGGCCCCAACGCGCTCAGCAACAAGACGTACACGTTCGACCGCGTCTTCTCTCACGCGGCGGATCAAAACGTCGTCTTTGACGACACGGTAAGGCCGATTCTCGACGAGATGCTCGCCGGCTACAACTGCACCATATTTGCCTACGGACAGACTGGCACTGGCAAAACTTACACAATGTCGGGCGACATGACAGAGACGATGGGCATGCTCTCAGACGAGGCAGGAATCATCCCGCGCGTACTCCAGCGGCTCTTCACCAAGCTCGAACTGGAGGACACAGATCATTGTGTCAAAGTTTCCTTTATTGAGCTCTACAACGAGGAGCTGCGCGACCTTTTGTCGATCGAAGAGAGCGCAAAGCTCAAAATATACGATGACGTATCACGCAAGGGCCAGGCGGCCACCATGGTGCAGGGCATGGAGGAGAAGCACATCAAGGATGCCAGTGAGGGCATCAAGGTGCTACAGGATGGCAGCTTGAAGCGCCAGGTCGCTGCCACAAAATGCAACGATCTGAGCTCGCGCAGTCACACCGTATTCACCATTACCGCCTATGTCAAGAAAATCAACGAGAACGGAACCGAGGATCTCCTTAGCGCTGGCAAGCTGAATCTGGTCGACCTTGCTGGCAGTGAAAACATCCAGCGCTCCGGTGCTGAGAATAAGCGCGCCACCGAGGCCGGCTCCATCAACAAATCTCTCCTCACACTAGGTCGCGTTATCAACGCCCTCGTCGACCGCAGCCCCCACATTCCCTATCGAGAATCGAAACTCACACGACTGCTGCAGGATTCCCTGGGCGGCCGAACGAAGACGTGCATCATTGCCACAATTTCACCTTCCAAAAGTAACCTGGAAGAAACGATATCGACATTGGACTACGCCTTTCGCGCGAAGAATATTCTAAATAAGCCACAACTCAATGCCTTGCTCAAGAGCAAACTCATCAAAGAACTCACGGCCCAGATTGAGAAGCTCAAGAGCGAACTGATCTCCACTAGACAACGCAATGGCGTGTACCTCGCCAACGACATGTACGAAGAGATGGTGGCACAGAGCGAATCCCGGCGAATCGTTGCTGAAGAACAAGGCGGCAAAATCGAGATGCTCGAGACGAATCTGCGCAACAAGACACAAGAACTCTATTCTCTGACCAGTACATTTATGGGACTGAAGAAGGATAATGAGGTCACAAAATCGCAGCTCGACAGCACCAAGGACGTGCTGGACCAGACCGAAATGGTGCTCACCATGAACCGTAAAGCGCTCGCTGACGAGACGGAGCTGCGCAAAGCACACGAGGCGACAGAGGAGAAGCTGGTCAAAATCGGCGGGGAGCTCATCAACAAGCTCCAAAAGACGGTCCACGACGTCAGCGGGTTGCATGCCAAGAACAAGCGCAAGTCGGATCTGCAGTCCATCAACAGAGCCGCCTGGGGCACCTCACAGATTCAAGTATCTGATGTGACGTCCATGGTGGAGCGCCGTGTGGCCGACTTTCAAGACGAGCAACGTGATCACATATCGAGTATCTCTACGCGCATGGGCGCATTTGTGGAGGAGGAACTTCAAAAGCTCTCGGCGACACAGTCCTTCCTCGATGAGCAACTAAATGCGTTTGCAGACTCTAAGAAGCTCCTACTGGAACAGAAGCAAAAGTCTAAAGATGACATGGACGAGGTGCTGGAAGAGATTAACGTCATTCGTGACAGTGTCAAGGAGCGCGTCGGCGAGAGCCTGCAAGTGATTTCAGGCGCTGCGGAGAAGATTGCTGCCGACGTGGTTGCAGAGATGGCAAACCTGCATACCCATTTACACAACTCCTATAGCACTCTGGGCAAGGACTTTAAATCCATTTTTGAGGACCTTGTCAAACACATTACGGCGCAGCGCAGCGAAGCGGATAACCTTCGACGACAGCTACAGACTACCACGAATGCTGCTGTATTGCAAAGCGCTGGCGCTTCAATGCGTATCCAAGAGGTCCTAGATGAAGAGAGACGACAAGCCGCGGAAGACCGCCAAAAGCTTCTTGCCCAGATTACCACCCTGATAAACACACAGGCCGAGACGCAAGAATCGAGGTTTGCCGACAAGGCGTCACAGATACAGAAGACAGTTGCCGAGTCTGGCACGGCTGTTGAAGGCGCTGTCTCCCAGTACGGCCAAGGCATGGATTCGTGGGACGAGAAGCAAGGCCAGCTGCTGGAGGATGTCAAAAAGTCTCGCGAGCAGCTCAAGACGCAGCTCAAGGACGACTGGAGCGTAGCCAGCGAACAGAGCACGGCGATTCAAAACACGGCCAAGTCGGTCCATGCCGATACGGTGCGCGTCGTTGACGAGCAGGTTGAGGACCTGGGTTCCAAGATGCACGCTCTCGACGACTTTGTCACGCACGCGCGCACAGAAAACACGAGCCACCACGAGGTGCACACGCAGTCCGTCCAGACTCTGTCCACTTCTGTCGAGCAATCATTTCACAACATCTCGTCGCACTTCAAGTCCACGTTTGATCGTGTCAAGAATGTTGGTGAAGAGATGGAGCTCGATGCGAACGATATGCGCAGCGCCTTGGAGCCACTCGAATTGCAACTCTGTCAGCCACTCGCCAACCTGCGCGACGGCATCGCCGGCACATCCCTCCAGGAATACGAGCCCACAGGCGACACACCCCAAAAGGCCGTCTACCAGTACCCGACTGTTCTACCGCGCACCAATAATAGCGGCGATAGTGCCAAGTTGGATGGGAGGGAGGGGGAGAAGGACGAGCACGTGCCGCTGTCGCCCTCTCTTGTGGACTGGACCAAGGCCGATCACGATCATACCATTGTCTTTGCAGACGTGCCGTCGCAGCCGCAGTTGGCTCCCGCTCCCACCAAGGCAAGCACTTCCTCTTCGCCTCTTCTTCCGTCCAGCACACCGGCAGCGGTGGCGGCGGTGACTACTCCCAGTCTTGCAGTTACTGACACTACAACAACGCAGCTTGGTGTGAGTCTGCGCGAGGTCAACCCCAACGTAACCTCTAGCATGACGACCAACTCAGCTTTGGGTGGCTTTGACATTCCTCGAATGAGTGCCATATCGCTGCCGGCAGAGAATGCGACGGTGCCGCTGTTTAAACGCAGCACAAGAACTGTGCGCGGTGTCCCTCAGACTGTGGCAGGCGTCAAGAGGCAGCAGACAGCTGAGGGTCGGGAGAATTTCCCACCAACGGCGTTTACAGCGACGACTGGTGGCTCTAAACGAAAGAGTCCACGGCTCAACTAAATCCGAAGGACATGAAAATTGAACAAAAACAGCGAGAAACATTGAGACGTTCGTCGAGAAGGCGTTTTATTTACCCTTACGAAACGGGACAACACAAAGCCGTTTTATCTTTTACAAATTATTCTAGTCGGCACTACACCCCCTTGAAAATTGGAATCATGTAATGTTCTCACAAACGAAAGCGGGGAAAAATGGGATTGGGGGAGTGTCGGCGTTTCTGGGAGGAATTTATTAATCATTCATTACCTGCTTCTTTTTCTTTCCCGGGGCGAACAGGGTGCCAAAAGCTACGCTGGCTCTTTGCTGTTATGGATTATTCAGTTCGATGGGAATTTTAACAAACATTATGGGGTTTGGAGTGCGTTTTTTCTTACATTGCCCCCTTTTTTTTTGTTATACATTTGTTTTGTTTTTAAGGGTTGGTTATACAGGAAATTGTCCAAGGGAAAGAACGACAGCTGCAACACTTTTTATGTTTTTTTTTTTTTTTTTTAGATACCCCCCCTTTTACATATGTTATTTTCGCACAATATTATTCCACTAAAATATGCACTGCTTATCTTACTTATTTTACAAGTCACGGTCTTCCGGCGGTTTCGTTTATATAGAATCCTGGGGCTTGGCTTCATTTATCATAAGCTGTGCGTTGTATCCAAAAATGAAAATCTAGTTGATGGTACTGAAAAGCGCTGTCAATTTCTTCACTCAGATTCGCCAGATGAAGATGCTTCAATCCTCTCCATTTGGCTGCCCAGTACAGGCGTGCCTGGCCACACGTCATCACCATCATTCCTCCTCCTCTTTCTAGCCATTGCGTTCTCTCCACCTCTCCAGCCCTTTCCTGGATTGATCGTACGCAGAAACCCATCCACATGCACCGCGCCCACCGTCTCGTCCTCGCTGTCTTCCAGCATCATGGCGGCGTCCTCGTCGAGGCCGGGATGCACAAGCCGCATGTGGCGTTTTAGGTTTGGGCGTCGCAAGAAACCTGTTGCGGCGCGATCGCACGACGCAATGGGACAGAACAGGAGGCCTGCCGAGGACCGTGACAGCGACCGCGACCGCGATCGCGACGGGCTGGCCTTTTGCAGTGGAGTATGTGGCGATGACGGCGGATGGCCCCTGCCTCGGCCTCGGCGTGGTGTCTCTGCGGCGCTTGCTTCGCGGCTGGAGCGGGCGAGGGAGGCTTGTCGCGAGGCGATGCGACGCTGCTTCAAACTTGCCGTGGCATCTCCCTCATCGTCGTAATCGTCATCGTCGTCGGCGTCGTCGGAACCATCGCTGGGGGTCTTGGACAGACGAATACGCTCGGGCTGGTACACGGTGGAGCGCACACCACCCAGGGCGGTCGCGGCTCGCGCGGCAGGTACTTCCTCCAGCCGGGTCAACGCCATGCCCTGGCCGAACAGGTTGGCGCAGCGCTGTGCCGTGCGCTCAGTGACGTGCGGCGGGAAGCCCGCCAGGGCGGCGGCGCCGACAACGTCACTCCAGTCGCGCAGGCCCCAGCGGCGGATCTTCCTCGCCCGGTTTCCCGCCGCTTCCGTGTCGGTGTCACCTTCGCCACTTGCTTCGCTGTTATGGGATTTGCCATCTTCCGATGCTGGCTTGCTGGAGAGCTGCCACCGCTCTCGCGCAGCCCTCTCATCGCCCTGCCGTAGCCACTCCTCGAATGCTGCCTCTCGCGCTTCCTCTGTTGGCGGGAGGCGTCTGTGGCTAAGGCGTGCGAGTCGCTCTTCCATTTCATCCCGCGTCTCGCCCACTTCAGGTTGGTGCTCGCGTTTAGGGCGCCCTCGGCGCGAGGTTGAGCCGCCGGGTGATATAACAGAACTAGGCTGCGGAGGGAGGCGTGGGCGACCACGACGGCGTTTTGGGGCAGTGGAGAATTTCTTGTAATCCGATTCGTCTTCGGTCTCAGTCTCAGAAGAGTCTGAGAGATAGCTAAGGCCGGCGACGCGGGCATTGTGCAGTATGGTGAGTGTTTTGTCGAGCTGCGTTATAATATGCTGCACAGATGGTTTAAGCAGCAACGCTGAAAGTTCGTCGTCTGCTGATACAACTGGGTCGTATGTCTTTTCAGCCTCAATAGGATTCGCCAGCTCGCCATTGGCGACAGGAACTCTTGTCGCTTGCTTTGAGGGACGCGAAGAGAAGTTCAGGCCCGATTCACTTGATGAAGATTCGTCGTTGTCAATTTCAAGCTGCGGTGAGTCTGGGGCCTCAATGGATGGCCGTATAGATGATTGTTTGCGCCGCAGAAACCGCTCTTTTGCGATGCGCAGGATTGTAGCCGTCAATTCGTCCTTTAATACGGAGCTTGGCATAATCTTTGCTTCTTGGCGCAAGGTGTATTTATCGTCCTCGTCCCCGTCATCTTTGAACAGGCCATCGGGAGGCTGATACTTTTGTCGCAATGGCCAAGCCGTCCAGATTTTTGGTGGTGCCCATACAACATCTGTACCATCCTCCTGTGGAAGCAGTCAGTAAACCAATAATCCATAGAAAAAAAACGTATCTACAAACCGTTTTTAGAACCAGATCCGGTGCTGTGGCCGGGTTGGCTGCGCGCCTCTTCAGCGCATAAGCGTTATACAGGTGCAAACTCAGGTTCTCATCCTGGAGCTGCTTCATGGACCGCCAGAGCATGCGCTCCTCTTGGGTAAAGTGTCGCCATGTTGATTTAGCTCCCTTCCATCTGTTTGGTCTGTTCTCATGAAGCTCCTCAGATGCGATGGATGCAATCTCATCATCATTGAGATCCCAGGTTTCCTCTGGCTGTGACATGCTGATGTGTGCGCCGGGCGTATGCGCCAGGGGCCTCTGGCGTAATTTAAATTTGATACACTGCACGGTGCAACAACCATATTGTGCCTCCCTTCATTGAAGGGATCCTTATCGGCGACAAGAGGTGGGTACGAGTCAAAATTATGAGCACTGAAAAGTGAAGCTGCAAGGCAAAAGTTATGGTGTGGCTTTGCCCCACGCAAAGCATGGAGAGGTGGTCTCGCCATTTATCAACTCAAATGCCCAAGCGCACGCATATTACTTACTCATCAATTTTAACCTACGATTGTTACAACAGGAAATTCGTAAGAGATTGTATCATTTAAAACATTTAACCTACTAATTTTGCTATATAACACAGGAGATGCAAATCCAAAGTTTACGCCGAGGCGGCCTTCTTGGCCTTTTCCTTTTCCAGTCTTCTTCTCTTTGAGCGCAGCTTCTCATCGGCGGCGCTCTTCTTGTTATTCGTATACTGCATCTGCTCAAATAGCTTACGCTTCTTCTTGCTGAGCATACCCTTGGCACGCTCCATATCCTCAGTCTCTTCCTTGGACTTCTTGTTGAAGGCCTTGAGAGCGTCTTCCTTAGCCTTGGACTTTGCATTCACCTTCTTGGTCTTGACGGAAGCACCAGTCAACTCGGCCTCGAGCTCTTGTTGGCGCAGTGCGGCCTCGTCTTCATCCTCGTCCTCGTCTTCGTCTTCATCCTCGTCAATGTCTTCCTCGTCTTCGGCATCCTCATCCTCATCATCGTCCTCGTCGGCGATATCCATGCCCTCGACAGTCTCATCGGCATCAGCCTCATCATCGCTGTCGGCTGCGAGAGCCTCGTTCTCAGGCTCCTGCTCCTCAAGAGGAATAGTAGGGTCGTATGCGCCCTGGACGTTCTTGACAAACGGACTCAAGTGAGGGGGCAGAGAGGCACCAGGGGCGTACATGTGAACCTCCTTCAGCTCCTCATCGTTGATGCTGTCCCAAATCCATTGGGGCTGGACGTATACGCGACCAGGAACGCGCTGATTCAGTGCCAATTTTTGCGAGGTCTGGTTGTCCTCACCCTCACCCTCGCCGTCGCTGACATTGGTAGCCTGAATGACCGGCCTGTCAACAATGTGGTGAGTGATGGAGGGATCCAATTCGTTAGTGGTAAAGGCGCCATCGCCGAGAGTGGCATCCCAGCCGACGCGCTTGCAGCCGAAAGCCTTGAGAATAAACTCAAGCGGCTGGCGTGGTGTCTCACGAGAGAGATAGAATGTGAAGTTGGAGAAGAGGGCACCGTGGGCGACAGCGGTGGCAGCAGGCTGCAGTAAGACATCACCACCTGGTGCGGCAGGCTCAAACTTATCAAGGGCGCCAGAGTTGTCCTGCTCTTCTTCCTCAGTAGCGGATTCAGAGGCGGTGCCGTTGGCCTCGCCAGAGGTGAGGCTCTTGACAACCTTGTTGACAGCAGCCTGGACCTTGGGGTCTGGGCGGTGTGCGATATCCTCCAGCTGCTTCTGGTCCTCGCCACCGATCAGAGTCTTGCCCTCGAGGGTGAATGCGCCAAGCTCTGCAGCATTCTCATCCTTGACCAGATCGAACTTGGGGGGGTACTTGAGACCAATTGAGGTGTAGAGTCTGAAGTTGACGAAGCTGAGAAGAGTCATGTAGAACTCGATAAAGGTACCCATGATGCGGAAGTCAACATCACCAACAACGCGCTGAGTGAACTTGTAGGGCACGAGCCAGAGAACGTCCTCGCCCTGGATGTTGGCCTGGTAGTAGATGCCCTTGATGGAAAGGAAGGACTTGGTGAGGCTGCGAGAGACAATCAGGTAGTGCTGGAACTCGAGGCAGAGTCTTTCGCATCGGGCAATCATCTTGGCAGGTACGGTAGACGTCGATGGCAGGTTGGCAAAGAGGAAGAGCATAGACAAGCAGTCATCCAAGTCTCTCAGAGCGTCAGCAAAGGTAGGGTAGCGCTCGCGGACGACATGGTCGAGGGTGTGGTGAGGCTTGCCGGTCTTTTCGGGGCGGGCAGAGTTGCTCTCCAGACGGGCAGCATCCTTGACGTCGCCACGGCCGAGAGCCTTGGAAATCTTCTTCTCGAGAGCTTTTTGGTCGCGGAACTTTTGCAGAAGCGGCTCGTGGAGCAGGTACTGGATGTCCTTGTAGTAGTAAAAGGTGGTGGAAGCTGTGGAGGACTTGGAGACCTTCTTTTTGCTGCGAGGCTCTCTTGGGTAGATGCCCTTCCAGATGCAAAGCTTTCGGAAGTCGGCAAGGTTGATTTGAAGTTTTCGAATCGCCTGGTTTCGGGTAACGTAGTTTTTTGAGGCGCCGGACTCGCCTTTCCTCCTGATGCGTGCCATTGTAGATGGGCTCTTGGGTTGGAAAGAAAAAAAACCTGAGCGACCTGCTTTACCACTGGCGTGGCGCAAGAAACACTGACTGGGCAGGCGCTGCAGGGCCCTTGAGTTGGTCAACTTTTTTTTCGCCAGAAAATTTCGTGCCAACTGACACCGCCTAGAGCCACTTCCAAGATGGGACTAGCGCAGCTCTTTCTCTGTATCGAGTATTATGTAGTTATTCTGTTAACTTGGAAGCGCTGAGAAACATTTACTTTGATAATTACATGTTTTTTCTAAGGCAAATTTGTTTGTAAAAATCCAATTCAAAAAAGAAAAAGAAAAAGAAAAAGAAAAAGAAAAAGAAAGGCAAATTTAAACACTTCTTACGTCTTTTTTAAATGGCAATGGATTCTGCAGTGTCGCAAACCATTCAACATGTTGCCCCACAGCTCGATCTCCTGTACAGTTCAAGATTCTAGGCTGCCTAGATACGCTGTAAGAGGTTTATTCATCATTTCATCCTCAGACCTGTTAGCTCACACTAATACGGAAAACATCAATTTGATTGTTTTCAATAATAAAATTTTTATCGGGGTTTTTCAATTGACATGTTTCGTGATCATGACTAGCCAATGTACTACCTCAAGGCGCCAAGTAAATAACTCCGCCTCACTGTAGGAGGCGACGCGACCCGCTCGCCAGCGCGGCTCCTCTGACAGGCTAGGGCCAAGTGGCCTTGAGTCGACAAGCTTCAACCTCAAAACGACCCGACGCCTAACACCAGGGCGACCATGTCATGACCACAACTATGGCTCTACGGAACAAGGCCGGCGTCTTCGTCGGCGCTGCTTTGTTGCGATTTCTTCTGTTTACCGCATTTCCCCGCCTCCCAGATCTCCTAACCGGCCGTGTCGAGATCTCGACCCCGGTCACGAGCTTTAAACGATGTACGTTTTCCCTTGTACCCCCGAATTGGCGCAATCCTCGGTGCAATGGGAGCAGGAACTTCGAGTATCTAACATCATCATTGAAAATAGTGCAGGAAGGCCTTTTCTTATATAACCATAATGTCGACCCTTATGATGGCGGCGTCTTCCACCACCCGCCTCTGCTTCTCCCCCTCTTCTCGCTACTCCCCGATGTCAAGGACTGGCCCGTCTTCACGGCCATGTTATATATCATCGTCGATCTTCTGAGTGCTAGCGCTCTCTCTACAATAGCCGATTCTGGTGAAGCCGGCCAAACGAAGCTATATACATCTCCGCGACGAGCCAAGACGACATCTGGCGTATTTATCGCCGCGGCGTATGCCTACCCGCTCTCTTGAAGACATGAAACAAGCCACTAACGCAAATCTAGATTCCTGTTCAACCCATTTACCGTTGCAACCTGTCTCGGCCGCTCTACCAGCGTCTTCACGACATGCGCCATCCTCCAGGCCGTAGCCAGGGCCCTCTCCGGCTCGCCGCTAAATGCCATGCTCGTCCTTGCCTTTGCCTCCTATCTCTCCATGTACCCGATACTGCTGCTCCCGCCGCTCATCATCCTTGCCTACGATCGCCAATCACCAAAGAGGGCTGTCGCAAGCGCCCCAGCCTTTGCCGCAACGTGCATCGGTGTCGTTGCGGCGGTCCTCGCGGCCCTACTGGGTATGTCCTTTGTGCTCACCCGCAGCTCCTGGGGCTTCCTTGCGCGCACGTACGGCATCCAGCTGACGCTCTCGGATTTGACGCCCAACGTCGGCCTCTGGTGGTACTTCTTCATCGAGATCTTTGACCCCTTCCGCGCCTTCTTCCTAGGCGTCTTCTGGCTGCACCTTGGCGCCTACGTCGGCGGGTTGTCGATCCGCCTGCGCAGGCAGCCACTCGCCGCGCTCTCGTTGCTCATGGGCATATTTTCCATCTTTAAGCCGTATCCCTCGATTGCGGACACGGCGCTGTTCCTCGGCATGTTCCCGCTGTACCGCCATTTGTTCCCGCTGATGCGGTACAGCTTCGTCGCGTCGTCGACGGTGCTGTACGCGACGTTCCTGGGCCCTGCATTTTACCACTTGTGGATCTATGCCGGCAGCGGCAACGCCAACTTCTTCTACGCCATCACGCTGGTTTGGAGCCTGGGTCAGAGCCTACTCGTCAGCGACTTGGCGTTTGCGGTGCTGAGAGATGAATTGGACGTGGAGAGACCAGATCTGATTGGCAAAGATATCAAGCAAATGTGAAAAAAAAAAAGACTCGTATGAGTTGAGAGTAAACACAGGAAGAAACCATATTGAGATGATATACAAAGATGTTGCACGGATAAAGTCTAAGGCGGTGATGGACATAATTCATCTGTAAGATCACAGAATGCATCGAAAAGACGTCGATAGAATCGGAGTCATTAATACAAGTACATTTTTTTCTATATATTGTTGTACATGATTATATGTTACATGCTGGGTAGAAGTACAGGGAGAGGGTATAAAAACTTTTGCTAGCAATGTATAGAGGTGTTCAAATGACACGAATCAGTCAACCTCGGAGTCGATGTCGACGAAGTGCCCTCCTGCAGCCGTGCCCCCAACTGCCATGGCACTTGAAACAGGCGCGGCCGGGCCAAGAACGCTATCCAGCATCGAACCGAGCTCGCCAAATTGGCTAAGCCGTGAGGAGCCAGACTTGAATACTCGCCAGAGCTGGGAACGGGCACCAAACGGCGCCAGGCTGCGATACCAGTAGGCGAGGTAGCCAAAGGTGGCACCTGTAAACAACAACCCGGTAGCGAGTGTGACTGCCCTTTGATCGATGCCGGCAGTCTTTTCTTCCCAGCGTCGCTGCATCTCGTCAGCATAGTACCCGCCCAGGACGGGGGTGTGCCGGACGACAGAGTCCAGCAGCCGACTGGATGCCCCTAAGAGACTGCACTGAGGGGTTGCCACCCAAACAATGCTGTCGGCTGCGGGGAGGAGGTTTGTCAATACGTCATCCACAAATGCTGTCAGACGAGGAGCGTGTTCCGTCACCCAGTCATTCAGAAACGCCCGTGGTACTGGTGCCTTGACCATTAGCGCCAGGTAGCCAAACGCCAGACAGTCCAGCGAGGTCAATTCATGCCCGGGGAAGAAGCGTAGTGCCTTTCCCGTTTCTGACAACAGGCCCTCCAGTGTAGCCAGGCAGTTTTTCGTCAAGTCAAAGAGGCGAATGGCGACTGCCTGCTCGGGTGTCATCTCCTCCTTGACTGTTTTCTTGTGGTTGCTGCTGCTGCTCCCCGGCAGATGCTTGCGAAAGGTCTCCGGCAGGGCGTCTCTGCCAGCCGTCAGATGCAGGCCGCCATGAGGGTCAAAGTCGGTGTCCAGCTCCGCGAGACCGAGGTGCTCGACACGCTGGATGGCTTCAGCGCGAATGAGCGGCGGGACGGTCCAGGTGAGGGGAAAGCTGAGCAGGGTTGAGTAGGCAGGCCGCGTCGTGGCAGACCAGTTGGCCGCAGAGACGTAGAGGGAGAGGTCGAGCAAGGCCGACGCGTGGACTGATATGTACGCGCTGAAGGCGGCCACATCGGCGCGCTGTGTCGCATCCAGCCTGGCGTCGAGGTCTCGCGCCGGTGGCTTTGAGATGAGGTACCTCACTATGGCGCGGTAACCGCTCGTCCACACCCCGTTGTGGTTTAAAGCAGGAAGAAGGTCTTGAAAAGCACAGATGATCAGCGGGGCAGCTTGTGATGTTTCGCACGAACGCCAGACGTTGAGATTTTGTAGGGCATGACGCAAAAGAACGGCGCGTAAGAGAGGGGAACCCTGCATGGCCTTCCAAGGAAGGGGGGTATGTGGGAAGATGTCCAAGGGAACTGCAATATGAATATAGAGATGGACATACTTGATGGGCTTACGGAGGCGTCATTGCTAGGGATAATGCGCCATGCAGCCGGATCCTTGACGGCATTGTGGATGTATGCGACGGCAGCGATGCACTCGGCGTCAATTGAAGGGACCCCAAAGACAGGACCCCAAATATGCAGCTCCAGCATTTTTTTTTTTTTTCGCGTCGGTTTCACGCTGCAGACCTAGGTTGCAGTTGGGCACCGTAAGTAAGTCCAAAGATGGAATCTTACCTTGATAAGAATACACGGAGAAGAAGAGCTGATGCCCGCGATGGTTGGATTTGGCACAGTTTGAATCCTCTCACGAGGCGGCAAATCGTCAGGGTCACTCACTGTAAAAGCTACCAGCAGCTTGTAAAGCCGCGCAGAAGCTGGCACAGGCAAGTTTCAGCGCCCCCGAAGTTAAGCCGCCGGGGGCCGGAGCCGCGCAAGTATAAGGCACTGTAAGCCTCTGAGGTAAGCTATATACGGCCCCCTTGGCCTAATGGCTAAGGCGCAAGACTTCTAATCTTGAGATTGCCGGTTCGAGTCCGGCAGGGGGCTGCGTTGAATAAATCTTTTTTTTGTCTTGGCTTTTTCTTCTTCTTAATATATTTCTATGCATCTTTTATGATGATATTCAACGGCAACGGAAACCATCGAGGACTCATGTTTGTAGCCCGTTCTATTTATTTCTTTTGGGGGGGGGGATATCCTCTAGTATCACTTGTCAACAACTCACTACCTGGAGATGAACTTAGCTGCCGCTGAAGGAGAAACACACGATAAGCAATGGAGACACCAGTCGTCTTGGATAGAAGAGAGACAGATTTGCATGATTCGATGTTGTGCATATAAGTTGTATTGTCTGTCAAACCATGGATTGTAATTGTATTCAGCTGCTCTAACCATCTAACCATCTAACCATCTAACCAGTGACCTGTATAGGGAAACCCAATGAGAAATGCGGCATCGATGTTCGCAGCTCACTCTCAGCCTTTGATGCCGCAGTCTGTAGGTTGAATTTCGTTGCTATTTAGAACTTTTTGGATTTCTCTATTTTTCATGTTCCTCTGGCAGCGTTTGCATTGTAAACACCGAGACTTGCACACTTGCGAGCATGGTGCGACTCACCCAGTCAACAGACAACCATTTCACAATTGACATCATAACTCTTTACGGTTTGTGACTTGTACAAGCCTGTCACGCGCCTTGTGGTCTTATCTGTCTCGGAGGAACGAGATGAGGTACCGCGAGGAACGCATCACTGCGCTACTACTATCTGCCGAGGCATCGAGGGTTCGAGGCAAAAGTACTTGCAGCCTTTCACCAAGTGCCTTCCTTCCAGTCCGCGGACGGCAAGAAAAACGCACTAGTTAGTCGAAGCTTGTTGCTCGTTGCTTGTCGCTGCTCTCACCAGGACGCTGCACGGTTTCTGCTTGGCGAGCTGTTCGGCAAACCGAGAGCCGCCCATACATTGACAACAATATCCGAAAGTGGCGCATCAAAGCCTGCACTCTCCCGACACGCGTTAAACCTATCCCAGGGCAGTACAGGAGCGGCATGTATCTTTCTTGTCCACGCTTTCTTGGTCAGTGCAAACAATTGCAGCTATGGAGCGTTCCTAGTTTGACAACTACCCTTAGTTACCTGCTAGTTCAGCGGTTCTTGCCGAGTCATGCCACCTTCCCCCAGAGTGATTCCACACCAGCAATGGACCAAATGGAAGCTAGAAAGAAACAATGATTAGCAGTACGCGCGCCGCCTCATTTTGCTCGGACTTCGGCCGCCAGCCACAATTGAGCACTAATTGTTTCTTGTTACAAACGGAGTATAACCGGCAATTACACATGCCAGATGAGCAACACACCATCAGCGAGTCATGACCTCTCTCAGGCAAGGCGCAGGGCAGAAAACCCATCAGGGGGCGTCGGCTACAAATTTTTGTCCGAAAAGAGTAGTTACCAGTAAAAATGCGACCTTTTCTCCTTTTCTCCGTCCCCTGCACTTGTTTACCAAATCACGGCGTTTTGTATCCGACTTTCCTTTCAATAGATTGGTGAGTGTAAAGTAATTTTTTTTTCCCGTTCTTGTAACCCGGTCCACCAGAATTCTTGAAAATAGACAACCAACTAACTCCAATAGCAAGGAAAGCAGTAACCCTGAGACTAATCTAGAAAAAGATGTTCCTCAACTATTTCCTATTATGAGTGGCCGGTGAAAGGGTCCAACGTCATCAAACCTAGGCTACTTGCGGAGTAGGTTGGTGGTCCAAATCCAGGAACACGAATCAGAAACGCGAACTAAAATTTGTTGGAGGCTTTGCTAGCCTTTTGAACCAAAGTCATGAGAAAAGAAAAAACGTGGCAAATCTCAGGGGTTCTGGGGTTTGTCTTTGTGGAGTTGGGTCTACGCCGATCACGGGAGTTCAGTTGCAAAAATGCAAGTAAATAGTAGTCGACGTAACGCTTCTTCTTGGTGTATCAGTTGCAACCATGTCTTCCGGACTGAATATGTACTACACGCCCTTCTAGCTCCGTTCCAATGTTTTGAAACCATTGTCTTCTGCACAGAAGCGGGCTACAAGGTTCCTCCCGGTGGGAACCGCTGGGACTACTAACTACTGCATCATGCAGGTGGTAATCTTGTAATCTCCCAACATGCAGGAACTAATACAGCTAGATACCAAGATGAGAGAGAGAGAAAAACTTTTCTGGCCGTCGTGACACTGGTTCTTTTATTAGCTGCAGGAATGCCCCTTACACTAGCCGGCATATGTTCGTTCATATATTCGGCACTCATGTTTTTGCTCCAGTAAAATATTACCTCTGATATACATCATGTACATGCAATGTAACAGACACAACTGTTCCAAAACTAATCTAATGCGGAGCTTGCCTGGGGCCGTTCTTTTCTTGCTGTTCAATTTCCTGTTTAGATGACTATAAGTAGGCCTACCACTGTAGGGACCTGCAGCAAATGGAGGGGTCGATGAGGGGTTAGTTAAAAGTGGTCAGGAAATAATAATTGCAACATATGCAAGTTGGCTGGGAATTCCCCATTTGACCAGGGGCGTTTTTTTTGTCGTCTCCCGCAATTAGCGATCCGTAATTTCGAGGGTGCTGATGATAACTTGCTCGTTCATGACATGGATGAAACACACAAGGCGCTGCAAAAGCGCTCATCATTTTGCCACCGTCGACGTCAAAGGCTCCAACATGTTACATGTTGATATCTTGCATCAGCAAAAGCGTTACGCGGGTTTTACTTGTGTAGTGCCAACAACACAACACCACCTGCAAGTCGTACCACCACTGTGCTTGCTTGCCCCCCTGACCTGGCCTGCTCCTTGTTGGCTTGCGTCTGTTACGACAAGTTGCTGGCCTCGATAGGAAAAAATAGGTGGCTAGACTCGGCTGTCTTCCCTCTTTGCTGTGGCGCGGACGAAACGTCATCGATCGGCCCGCCATGGCGTTCGTTTGTGTCGTAGCCCGTCCGTCTTAACTTGAAACAAACCGGCCGCCAATAATGGGTGATGATGAACTCTTTTCCCCCTTGCTCTTCTTTCATGATTGTTGTTATCATTGTTTACTTCTTGACTATTTTCACTCACGAAAGTCTTCTTTGGCAAATGCTTTTTGAGACAAAAATGCGATCCAATGCCGCCAATGCTCCTGAGACAATTGAATTTCCGTCATAGCCCTGTCATTATTTCAAGTCTCGTATTATTGCCGTACATTCATAGACAACCCGTGTCTGGCAGTTTTCTCCGCCCAATTACAGGTTGATAGTTAACCGCTTGATTCGCAGCCTGTACAATTTTGCGTTGTGTTTCAGGAAATAATAAGCTACAAGTACGGGATGCGGAATTGTGCCGGTCTCACAGACAAAACAAGTCCCAACAAAACGGAAAAGAAAGAAAAAAGGAACAGGAACAGGAAGACGAAAAAGAAGGCACAAACAGCCCACATTTGGAGAGACCACGCCGATACATTATCCCTGTACTCCAATAGGTCTCATGATTCTGTTGGCTGCATCAGAAAGAGCCTCTTTCTTTCTTTGTCTCGTATGTGTCTTGGCAGTGGCTTTTGTACAGTCAACCCGAGGACACGTTCCAAGGGGCTATCTACCGGCTCGGCCGGGATACTCGGAGCACGTTTTTTTACGATTTTGCTTTCCACCTCGGCCTGCCTAAATGATAAACGCCGTTCGCTTTTGATTCGTCAATTTTTTTTATACTCATTATGCTACGATTTTGCTTCACCTTCAGTCTCGCAAGGGGTAGTTCGTGGAGTGATTCATTCTTAACCATTTCCGGCAACCATTTATTGAGGGGCAGCTATTACCTGATCTGATAAGTCATTCTTTATGAGGGGCCGTGAGTCTCTCTGCGGTATGCATGCCCTTGGCTGCTGCATGAAAGGCAAGCCCAGTGACGCCGTACGTTCATAGTGAGGGGCAGACTGATACGGAGCGTTCAGTTCCTCCTGCTGATCTTCTGAAATGTGACCATGGCATGCCAACGAGCGCTAAAATTGTAATATATATATATAGACAAATTATTATTTTTGGCTTGATACCTTGCAAAAGAAAACAAGGGCTCGATCCCCCACCCCAGTCAGTCGTGCAGCGCGTACCAAAGTCAGCGGCTACGTGCATGATTAGAGCGAGACATAGCGAGTTGTCTTAGGGCGGGAACCAGGGCTCGGGATGACGGGAGAGCCAAGTACAAGCCGCCTTGTTCCGCGCGCTGTCCCAAAGCATAATACGGACGCGGCGTAAATATTAAGCCACACCGTTGAGCAAACAAAGTGACTCCAGAGGCCAATATTAATTACCCCGAGGCAGATATCAAGCTGGAACAAGGCATGGATCTCCGAATATGTGTGATAAAGAAAATTGAATTTTAAATGTGCAAGTCTATCTAAAAGCGCGCCATGTGCAAATACCCTATTTACCAACGTCTACACCGAGTGATCAGTGGAACAGATTTCTGTAAAGAATGAACTGTGTTGGAAATTTCCTCAATCTATGCGTCCCAAAATGTGTGTATATCATCAATGCTTTCCGTCATGTAAATGCCCAATTGCGCAAGATCACACGAACGATAGATCAAGCCTTGGGTCTTCTAATAGTACAAGTGTATAAGTGCGAGTCCTCCGTAGCACAAAGATAAGTAAAAAGAACAAGGGACAGTGCCATTACCCTTCTTGAATTATGCACGCTCCTTGTACAATCCGACATTAATAAAAAGAAATGAGAGTAAAACGGTCAGAATGAAATGCGATCATGTAGAACGGGGGTGTGCTTCGAGCCAGCGAAGACAGGTATGAGAAAATCGAGGCTGAAAGGAATAAAGGATGTAATATAAGATGCCTGTGAGAAGATTGTCCTCGTGACGAATCATCGAGGTTGCCGCGAGTCAAATCGGGTGAGGCAATGCAAGATACCCTGCAAGAATGACGCAGCATACGCCGGCGGCAGATGGCCCTGGTCCGGAAACAAGTGTTGATTCGATGAACTGCTTGCTTCCAAGAGCAATGGGGGGGGTAGCCCTTGTCAAGTCGCGGGGTTTGTCGAGGGCAGATGACCAAACATGCAGGACAGGGGAGGGGCAGAGGCACAGCGAGGCGCCCACGGCCAACAAGGGGGGGTTCCTGATGCTGCACAGCAGCCAGGCTGAAGACATCCATGTCTGCCTGAAGGAGGAGGCCCCGCAGGCCTGTACGCCAAGTCGAGGATGCATCAAGCCACCGGGAGTGGTCTGATGGTGATTTTCAATAAGCCAGAATTAGGTTTTTGTACTCATGAGCTTTCTGTAAAGACCATTGTATGAGTATCCGTAGGGTCGTCAAGTCGCACCAAAGAGTCGAGTCCGCGTAGATGGTCGCATTACTTTGGCAAAGGCGGCAGGGGACGGCTGGGAGGCGGCCCAGGGCAAGGAGGAAGATGAGATGGACGCTGAGCAGGCATGTTGATGGAGAGCTCGTAGCTGATTGACATATCTCGAATGTGGTTGTCGGGTTGTATCTAGACGACACGGCACAGTGGTGGCTGCTCGCTTGGTGGTGCGTTTGTTGGTGGAAGTAGCACAGAGCTAGTAGCAGAGAGTACCTGTCTGGTGCAGTAGCGGGAGTGGTATGGATTTGGAGTTGGAGTTGGAGTTGATGTTGATGGTTGAAAGAGGAGGTAGTAGTTGCGGTCTCATGTAGCTGTCTGTCAACGGTGTTGTATCGCAACAGCAGAATCGAATGCGAAGAGGATGGTGGGAGAGCCAAGGTTTATGTATTCGGGAAACAACAAGATGAACGGCCCAGCACAAGCCAGCGAAGCGCAACGAGCAAAAATAAAATAAACAAAATAAAAATAAAATAAAAGTAGACCTGGGCCAGCCAAGGCAGTGAGCAGCGGCGGTCTGACAGGGGGGGGAGGGGCGGGACAGTACAGTGGACAGTGGACAG
The DNA here is from genome assembly GCA_900169235.1 of Zarea fungicola. Lineage (NCBI taxonomy): Eukaryota > Fungi > Ascomycota > Sordariomycetes > Hypocreales > Cordycipitaceae > Zarea > Zarea fungicola. The sequence goes on from FWCC01000010.1 coordinate 41,922, forward strand.
GGCAAGAGCGGAATGACGAGAGTGGGTTGCGGCCAACGCAGCAGTGCTGGAGCCACTGGGCAGGTTGCAGGTCACAGGGCCACCAAAACCAGACCCGTCGGCCACCGGCCACCGGTACTGGGCGTTTGTATCGGGCCTGTACGCCCTGGCAGTGCAGGAACAGCCCGCCAACCAGCCCCTCCTCGCTGGCCGCCTACTGGCACGTCAGCAAATGTATTACAAGCACAGTACGGGTGGTGCAGGTACCTCCCACAGACCGCCCAGAAGGGGGTGTAAGGGCCTCATTGGGGGGAGGGGGCGTACAATTCAACTACAGCATTCTGCCACCCCCAATGATTATGATACCGGCGGTCTTGTACGACCAAGGACGAAAATGAACAGCCTCTCCTGACCACCAAATAGAAATTAGAAAAACAAGACACTAGGTAAATCGTGTCGTACTCGTGCTAACTAACAGTATGAAGAGCACAACTGCAGATATATCCCATATTGGAAGTTACTGAGCGAAACAATATTGCCTTTGCGTCTATGCCTCAAATCCCAGCAGCTGGACTCTTCACCAAACTCCCAAATTTAAAAACATCAAACGCACGTATTGATAAATTAGTTACATCACCAGAGGCGTCCCAGCTCCTACTGGTAAATATTATGTACACGCTCTGGTCCAAGTTGTAAAGTTAGGAAGAGAGCCCCGCATACCGAGCCTCAGTTTAGAGTCACTCCCAAGTCTGTGACGCTGGGGCACTGAAGGAAATTGAAACAGTGCGCCAATAATCCCCACTAACGTCCACGCCCCTGGATAAGTGCCCATCAAACAGGGTCAAAATAAGAAATATAACAAATAATCAAATAATCAAAGCAAGATGGGGAGGGGGAAAAAAGAAATTTTAATATGCATAAGAAATAAAAACTAGAAAAATAATAAAGAAAAACTCGGCTGCTTCTTCCAGTTTGCGTCTAAGCCCTAGTTTCCTTCGCCCTACTTACAGGGGTCAAACCCTCTCTGTATGTAATTTCGCTTGTCACAGCGCAGCGCCTTGACCTGAAGCCTGGCACAAGTTATAGTGTTTTTGGCTACACAGAGCGCCTACACCGAGCTTTGCTGGGCTATGTACGCCTCGTTATCTAAGACATTGACGCTGCGAGACCTTGCACCGCTGACTGCAGGCCAGAGAAGAAGAAATTATTAATTACAAAGAATTGAGCCGCCTCGAATTGTTTTGTGGCATTGATTAATACAAGGATGAAATTTTTGAAATGAGCCCCCATTGAGCATCCAAGCGCAGAAGCTTCATCTTCTTCTGTTGGTCGAGCACTGTCAGTGAAAAGGGCAAACAAGGCACAGACAGTCTCACAAAGTCTGTTTTATTTTTAAACATTTCAAGACTCTTGCTCCTTTCCTGAGTCTCTCACTCTGGTTCTCAGCTGCACTCCGTCCCCGGACACGCCGTGACACAAAACAGCCGGCGCACAACCACAGTCTTCAGCCGTACCAGTAACTCAGCGCCGCGCCGCCACCCTCGCCGCCGCACCCGGTAACCCCAGAATACAAGATTTACCACTAAGAGAAGGGGGAACCGGCAACGTCGCATCGCACCGTTATGACCGCGGATTCGCGCCTCACATTGTTAAATTTGTGTGTAGCTGAAAGCCTGCTGTTGCAGCGCCCGGCCGAACCTCGGTTCGCATTGCATCTGGGCGGCAACTTTAACTACAACCAGGAATCGCTGGCCACAGAAGCAAGACGGCTCTACCTAGTAACTATCTGTTACAATGCCTTGGCCCGGGAATTTCAGAAAAAGCAAGCAATGCAGAAAAAAAAAGGTGTCGCCAGAATCGGACGATACCACTTGTCCCCTTCCAAAGAGGGTTTAGACTCAGGTACAAGCGGGCTCACCCCAAATAAGTCAGGGGATGGCCGGTTTTCCCAACATCCATCCTCCCAAAGCAGACGGCATACGAATGTACGGAGTGCTGTACTTTGGTTATTTGTTGGTAATCCCATTGAGACAATAAAAGGACAGACCGGCCCCGCCAGAGTGGCCACATCGGGACGGCGGGGGGGGGGGGGGGACCGTACACGAAGAAAGCCATGTTTCCAGAAGTCGAATTCGCCACCCAAAAGGGGTCTTGCTGTTTGTAACTGAATAACCAAGCATTGACCCCTATTTAGAGCGTACGCTGAGACTTCAGTGGGCGTATTCCAAGTCGGGAATGTTTCTCGCTTCACCGCAACTATGTATTAACTAGTTGGATACTCCGTATCCGTGCCTCCGTACTTCTCTTACTCGCCACCAACACGCGAACAGTTTGATTGCCAGTCCACTTGATTCTTCTTCTCCACTCCTTGGAAGCCCCAATGGAAGCTTCAAAATGCTCCAATTACAGTGCCGGAACCTGACACAGCCCGAGGACAGTTCGTCCTCGTCCAGCAGACCCAGGGGTTCCTGTGGGGAAAATGGTAATTTACCTTTTTTGCCTCTGCTATTCGTCGAACAGCCTGCGCGACCGCCATTCTTGGTAATCTGCCCCTGGTAGGCTGGTACTAGTAGCTAAGCTCACTGGGGATTATTATCAACCTCTGTAAGAAAATCTCTGAAACCGGTATGAGTCGGTGAGTAACCCGGATACGTACTAAATTGGTGAGCACTTCTATGGCAGCTACATAGAGCAGACTAAGTCCATATGGAGGCTGTCTAATCTAAGCAAGTAGGGCTGACGTGCCTTGTGGAGGATTGACAGGCTTGAATCACTTCTCTATTATTCCCATAATAATTTTATCACTTCGCAAAAAGAAATGCTTTAAGCACTTCTTTTCTGATTGATCTTTCATTACCTGCAACAGCTATTCAACCTAATCTCACTCGAACTGTTACAGCAATTGCAGCCATCGGCGCACTTTGAAAACCCTCCTGCTCACTTCCCTGCCTCACCCTTTTCGCAAATCAATGTTCATTATATTTTGCCGGTGATCGGCAGCGTCGTTGGCACTCTAACCGAAGTGGCTGCTCGCCCACAACAGACGGTGGCTGACCACCAAAAAAAAAAAAAAAAAGGCCGTGAGACAGGACGACGCTTAACTCTCCTAAACTGGAGCCAGAATTACTAGTTTTTGGTCGTTGAAGCGGCGATAATAGTAGTTAAACTATGCTAGTCGAGAGTTAACTTATTTAGTCCTTGTTTCGTACCCCTAGCTCTTGATCTGAAGCAGCTCGTCGCTCTGTTGGGAATCCCTGCACAGCTAGGCAATCAACACGACCAGAAAAAGAAAGAAATTACCACCGGCAAGCTTGACACACTACGAGTAATATTGGATAGCCACCTAACTACTAATTTTCATTGCTAGCTATCTAGTTAATATTCAGACACTAATCCCCCATCGAATGGCAAAGTAAGACGAGTGATGGCGCAAGAAAAGAAAAGTACTGGAACAAGAAGAAGAAAGTAAGCCCCTGCCTTGCAGGCAATAAACCTACTTGTTGGGTCAGGTGCATGGTAATTTTAGCAAGCCTGTCTTCCTGACCCGACAAACCGGATTGTTGTCTCTGCAGCATTGGCAACGCACCCAGACGCCTGGGGCCTGTTCAGATTTCCGAGAGCTGGTGGGGCGTTTTCCTCCCTTTTCCCCCTTCTTCCCTGGCTGTACCCTTGTCGATGTCACATGAGGCATGAGAGCAAAGGAGAAATATTTCTTACACAGCTAGAAACAGTTGTACGAGGGCGACATTCGGAAATGATAAGTGAGTTGCTTCTTTCGCACAATAAAACAGCTATCCAAAGAACTCATCTCAAAATGGTTGGCACAATTGACTACACAACGGTGCTGCGGCAGACGAGGAAAGACACTTACTGAGTTCTTAGACCCCTAACTAGTTAATTGAAAAGGCTGGAGCAGTTGAAGTGCCTGGCTGTTGTTACCAAGGTTTTGGGGGCCACAACGTAAGTCGGCCGGCTTACTTTACCAGTGGCATTGGCGAGCCTTTTCTTTTTAGAGTTTGAAGCTCGTCTTACCCCAACTGTAATCCTACAGAACACAGCAACAGGCATACCCTACTACCACAATCTCTAATGAAACCTGCAACGTTAAGTCCAAGCGGAAGCTTGGTGTTTCCCACTGGTGATCGTCAACCTCCTTGACTCCCCGATGGTGGTTGGACACCTCGGTACCTGCCGTCTACTTGATCCAGGTTTGCTTGCTGGTCAGCAACTGAGCTGCGCTCATGGCCAGGCTAATACATGTCGCGTAATTTTAGAACCGCGCCGGTCACTCTCGACTCTCACTAGGCATTCAGTCTTACAGTGGTGAAGCCACGAGCTACGACCTATATTACGGCAGACGGGATTATACAGAAATGGCCAACTCTTCTGGCTTGATATAATACCTATTAACCTCGCAAAAGCCCAGCCTGGATGGATACCATGCGCATCCCTCCACTGGAGCAATATCCACAAGGCAGACGGGTGGGCATAGCTACAGTTCCAAGCAACGGCTTCTACTTCCACCCAAGGATGGGCCCGGCAGCCTTCTTTTCGGCTGTCGTGATTGCGGTGCATGCAGCTAGTTCAGTTCGACACCGTCCTTTGCTGCCAGACATCTGACGTGCATCAATGCCCAACCTATCACGTCGGCTGATTTATTCTTATTCTTATTATTCTTATTACTGGTTATTCTTATTGTTCTCATTACTTCTTAAGCCTTCTTGAACATTCGCCAGGCTTACCATCTACGAGAGCCAGCTAAAACGGCCAACATTGGAATGCCGCGAGCCATAGACTAACCAAAATGCTATGTTGCTAGCCTTATGTTACCGCTTATTATTCAAAAGTGTCATCGCTGATGCTTGATGACACCGTTTTCTCAGTTAGCAGGGTCGTACGACGGAAAAGGCGGGCCACCAAGTCCCAACACACAACGTTAATGACCATCTCACTCTAATAACTTGCTTGCGGCTAATCAGAGACGTGCAGACTCGCACACCTTCCGGGTCAAGCCTTGTTTGCATGGTCCGCCTTGCATTTCGCCATGCATTCGCTCGTGATTTTTGCGGCATAATAAAATCTTAATTTACTAGGCACCAGAATGTTTTGTTGAATACGCAGCTCAGACAGTATTTATTAGTGGGTGCATCTTTGACAGTACATGGCCGCCAGGTATTTTCTTGTTCAATGTACACCCCCCCCCCCCCCCCTGGTCTGGCTTGGCCCTCTTTTGCTTCGCTGTCCCTTCTATCTGAATGACTCACAGGTTATTTATTATGTGGTTTTTTTTTAATTCATCTTATTAGGGGGTTTTTTTCTGATAAACTTTTCAAGATGCCCTCCACGATCGTAAGGAGAGAAAATGCGTCACGAGTAACGCAGGAAATGGGACACCCTGGGACACCGCCATTTTTGCTACCCAACGTGTTCTTGCCCTTAATGACGTGACCTGGATCAGAGTCGGTGAGTGGTTTTCTAACTGACGAGAGAGAATGATTATTGTAAGTATCTAGAATCAAATGCGCAAGCAAAAAGCAGAAAAGGAAGAAGTTTTGTCTCACCTGCACGGCCAAAGGACTTTTGATAGGTTCCTGCATGCAATTTGAGAACTTTCTTTCTTATACAAAAATATAACCGTTATAATGCATCGCAGAGATTGCTCCTGCATGCAACTTTTCAACTGGCTTTCACCTTTTCCAAACGGCTACTGTGATTGGCTTCCCGCGATAGGCCAGCCAGCCTTTACAAAATATCCAGGCATCCCTGTAGCATGGTTATAGTTGGGCTGCATTTTTCCAGACCCAAGAGACTGAGAACTGTGACCCTGGGCAAAGATGACGACAGTAATACAGAAAGAACAGCAAAAGGTGGGCAGAGCTACTGGGATACCCTGGTCTGCCATGTGGTCCTAAATTGTTACGGCTTTAATAAGAGCTATTTTCGGAGTCTTTGTAATTTGCCTTTAGCGGTACCCAGTTCTGCCGGCCGATACCTTTTTGCCGAGAACAGTTTTTAGAATTGAACGGTTTACTGATGTCAGCACGCAACAGTCCGTGTAGCTATTGACGGCGTACATTATCGCCGACCTTTCCCCCTTCTTGAATATTAACAATGAGGCGTCGATTCAATTTTCTTGTATGCTTTACTTGTTGATCTGAATCCCATAGTGTCAAGACATGGTGTAGGCATAATGGAACTTGGCTTTCGCAATTTTGACAATACTAACAAAATTGGCAAGCCCATCTTTGCGATCCAAGCAGTGGCTTCTTCCCCATTTCCTCTCTCTCCGTAACATACAATAAAGGCCAAACTTTTGTGTAACAGCCTAATTACCGATATATACCCTGCTAATGTGCTTGAGTAAGCCCGTGTGCCTCAATTTCTTCAGTAACGTCTTTCTGACGCTGAAAACTTGTTTTTTTTTTTTTCGTGGCTGTGTCGGAAGAAATGATTGCTGTGTTGGCTTGAGGACCCAACCGCGCATTGCAACTCCAGGCAGTACTGGTAATAAAAATTTAATGATGAGCGTCCAGGATGCCCTGCCAGATGAGATTCAGGACCAGCCGTTGTGCCCCCTTGCCCCAGTCGTGTTAACTCTTGTAGGGGAGCTTCGGCCACCCATGCGTTGTCTTGGGGGCCAGGCAAGCCATCAAGCCACTTTATAACAAAAGTTTATTATTGACTATTGCGTCCAGTCTATGTTCTCCTTTTCGGTGCCTATGTACTGCCCTGTACCCTCGACTAGGCAGCGATGTCATCGCATTGTTCGGGATTTATAACATTGTCATGCAAGGAAATGTCGGTCCGGAATTTACAATTATGAAACACACTTTACGAATATACCGTTGCGTCTCTACGGAATCTTTTGTCCGGGCCGGTTGTATCTTGTCTCCTACTTCTCGTCCGAGTTAGTGCATTGTAAACCTGGCACCAACAAGAAGCCGTGGAAACTAAACGACTCGAGCGTCAACCGACAACTACTTGTCACAAAAGGCATGACTAAACTGCCTGTCAATGCCCATTGAATATGCAAGGGAAAAGAATGAATTGAATAAAGTAGAAATTCCAATAATAAACCACAGCTTTGACCTTCGAAACCATAACCAGTCGTGTTCTAGGCAGCACTAGACCAACGTCTAGCGACGGGTAAAAATTACTAGTACAGTACTAAGAAACGCCCTGCAAGCCTACGATATGGGCTGGGAAATGGCAAGCATGAGACCCGAAATTATGTAGGCTATTCAAAAACCATATTCGGGGTAATGTGTGCGGGTAGTTATCCTGCCTCATGGCGAAGTCTTTCAACGTTACAGTGATGCGCCATCCGCCGATAATAGTGGTGTATCTGTAACAAATCACCAAAAGCTGTCAAGCGGAAATCATCATCAAGAAAATCCTCCTCAGTGTTAGTGAGCGATTCCACAATTGACTCCTTTAAAACTCAAATACTATATTATAATACTGTTGCGCCGCTCCGCGCATTTCATTCAAGAGATAACCAACGGCGGCGCTATTTCCAAGCCACGGCCGTAGTGTCAGGTTGCTAACACCCATGAGTGGTGGAGTTTTGCATCGCGCGGCATACGAGCAGGTTTCATGTGTCGGAGACCGGGACTGTCTTGACCTAAAACTGCTCGCACTCTCTTCTGCCGGACAATTCTGGGGTGCCCGCCGTCGTATGTGAGAGAGCTCGTTTATACAGAAATTGACTAGTATGATAGGGAGGAATGGTCTTGAACTGAATCATGGAGCGTGTGTGAGACGAAGGATACTTCCGTGCCGTCTCTGATCATTGTCCCCGCCCAGAACTCGGCCACCTGCCGTGAAACCATCCGGCACACATATGCGCCCCGGCAGTCCCGATTGTCAGTTTCTTGCCTTGCTTACCCTGGCTGTCGCTCGTGTTTTTTTTGTGGTTCGGCCAAGCTGAGCAGACAGGGCGATGGCAAGCATCTTATAACCCAAAAGGGGCTAACGTTCAATGTCTCTCGCTATTAGGTTTTGCTGATACATATGACAGGGGAATTCTACAGGGGAATTCTACAGGTAACTAACTACTCCGCACAACGCGCGCAGGTATAGTAGATGGCAAAAAATGGCAAAAGAGTTACGCCGTCTGTGTGTCTGATATCGGACGGAAACCGCCGTTTTGTACGGGTTGATAATATGCCGAGACCGAGGTTCGAGAGAGACAGTAACGCCTTCCAGGCTAGGAAAGCCGCCACCAAGCCATGGTTTGCCAAGTGTTTCGGTTGAAGTAACTACCAGAGGCCTACCAACGTACAAAATAAACACCATGAGCAGATGTACAGTTTGCAGCTACGAACGGACTCTGTCCGTCAAAATGTACAACGTGCAAGACTCTATAGATAACACGCGACCACATACGACACCCTGTCTAAGCCAGCCACCTGATGAGCCAAGACTGTCGATATGCGAGAATCGACGCCAGCAAAGTTCAATATTTTGTCAGTTGTCACAAACGTGTTAATTAATACATGCATAGGCGGTGCGCCGAGAGAGTCGGCGAGGCTGATGGACCAAGTCCCTGTGAACCAATGGGTGCCGCTGCCTTGAGGCCATGGCCACATTTCCATCTGCCCACAATGATGCCTAGATAGGACCATGGCTGAACCAGACTGTGCGCTGAGGCATGGCGTGGTTGGCCTTCCACGTGGATGTCAGGGGTCTGCCTCCCACTCTCTTCGTGACACTTGGCTTGCCAAACGTACGTAGTACTCGTAGTGTGGTGCGGCAAGCGTGTTTTGCTACTGTAAACTGCGGCTGAGCGTAGATTCCTGCATAGCCAAGACCGGCCTAGCCAGGCCAGCCTTCTAATACCCTTGACGCAGGGGTAAAAAGCGTTGCCTCTTTGTAGTTGTTCAGGTACGGCTGAATATTGGAGTTATTCCAGGCCCTCTGGCGTTGCATCACTAAAAAGAAATCAAAAAAATCAAAAAAAAAAAAAAAATCAAAAAAAAAAATCAAACACATAAGAGCCTTGTCTATGCCACATTTGCATTGGTCCATATACTGGGCAGAATTGCAATCAGGAGGTCTACGTAATTTCAAGTGTCTAATTTACACTCCTAATAATGGCTGAGACAAAGAAGCTGACTAGTGTGGCTTGGATGTCTAAATATTGCTGATCTGTGATTACCAGCAACCGCAGATGTATAGTACATATGTAACGGACTGCAGTACGCAGTTACTCGTACATAGAAACTCTTATTAGGCAATCGACCTGCACAACCCGTTGATTGCGCGTGCAGTTGGTGTCTGTGGAGGGTTGGGGTTACCTCCCGGGTCGGCTGTTCAGCTGTTGTACATAACTATCTGAAAACGGCAACCCATGTCACACAGGCGGCGGGCTGAAGAATGTGAGCACTGGCAGAATGTTTTGTAACCACCACATTTGCCAGGCATCGGTCCCAATTACACGCCCCCCCTGTCCAGAAGCTGAGAAGCAAAATAAAAGCTCCAAAGAGGTCGAAGCGACGGGACACAGAAAGCCTACCCCGCGCCAACGGCACGTTTTGTATCTACGTATATAATTAGGTTGAGGCGAAGCTTAGTACCTACAAAGTACAGGGGCAGCGGAAGGCTGCGGTTGGCGCGGGATGAAGATCCTGGCGCCTGGTGAGGGGCAGATTTGCACAACCTGTTATGCAGTCTTTGATCTGCATACAACTTCAACTTCATACGGCGTAACGATATCGCAAAGGAGAATTCCATGTAATGACATGTCATGCAACACAAGACACCAAAACAAATGCATCGTTGTGTACAGAATCAGCGATTTATATGGCATACTAGAGCAGACTTTCGTAGTGACAGCTTTGCACTATCGGCTAGCCTGCCATACAAAGTGTGACTACTCCGTACTGGTGTGCTAATATCTGAGGCAAGAATCCTTGTCAATTGTTTTTAGCCAAAATTGTAACAGGAGCTACGTGTACAAAGGGCGCACTACTGGACATCACGGGAACGAGGCGTCGTTTTTGACGGGTCTATTTTATCCGATGTTGTGCGTCATTGCCGAACCGCCAGGGGCTTAATACAAAGAAAGGGTGTTTAGTCAACCAAAATGACAGTCGCAGGGCATATTGTAAGGAAACGTCCGAGTTAGGCCATTGGGGTATACTCTCGTGGAAGCAAGGGTTGTGCCATCTTCCGGGCGGGTCGGATACCGAGGCAGTCTATCCTCCTCATCTTGACGGAGGGGACCTCGGCGTCAAGCACTGTCCAACGTACCATGTCAACGGTTTTCAGCCGCTCATGCAAACTTAAAGTTAGCGTTCAATCGGGAGCATCCTTCCTTTCTGCAAATACTCGTGCACATAGTAACAGCTAGGGGGCTTTCAAAACCGGTGATCAAATACCGGTGATCAAATACCGGTTTGGTCTCAACTTGTTCTCGCACGTAATCAGTATGCCCTCATATACCAATACATCAAGACATCAATAATGGCTATGTTTATCTCGTTAGTGTGTAAGAAACCCTACAAAACTACGCACTTGACGGCAAACTTCGGTTGCTTCATTCATAGCTTGTGCACCGTCCGTGCGTTGAGGGATAGGACAGAAAGGAGCTTTGGTTGCCTCGATAGACAATGCATCTGTACCACACTCGGCAATTAGTTGACCAAGTGCTTCCAATGTATTCAATTTTTTAATGTCATGCACCTTGACTTATATGTTCTAGGCCAGTCAAAACAGAGAAACCAGGACGGCAATGACCATTTTGAAACACTAGCAGCAGTTTAAACTTTGCTCCCGCTTCATCAGCCGTTTATTCTTAGCTGATAGAGGTATATGTAGACTAAGCATCTTTTTTTTTGTCATTGATTTTTGGGCGGAGCTCGTAAGCAATGCGCATGGCCAAGCTAAATCATCCGCATTGCCTGTGCACCGGCTAATTTGTTTGGCTGCATTGGCTGATAGTTTCGTTCACATCGCCCCTCAGACAGCTAGCTGCTGATTAGAAACGATGATCAGCAACGCTGACCATTAGTTTCAGAGATGCCACAGCTTATCAATCATTAATCAGTCGTACGACAGACTTCTGTTCCTTGAATGACTCGGGAGATCATCCCCGTTGGAGGGACACGGCCAAGCACATTGTAAACCTTGTCTGCGCAAGGTTCGGCAGTTGTTTTCTTGATCGATGTAGGCCACTTTAGCCATCCTTAGCATTAGTCAATCACTACTCTTCAGCAGGGATCTGGGTCGAGCTAATCCAGTTCTCCATCTTGGCTTGGCCGGTGACCGCATTGCTGCTTCCGGCAACCGACGATTGGCTTGTTTTGGAACCTGCGTCTCTTCTCTTGACCACTAAGCAGAGCACACGCCCGTAGATAGCGAAGCCTTCGTATGTGACATCCATAGCCATTTTCTTCTTATCATCTTCAGGGTCACTGTCCGACTCTGCGTTCATGGCTTCACGGCGACGCTTGAATGGTGGCTCCTCATCGCCAGAATCCACGTCAATGGCAGTCTCCCTGTCGCCATGCTCGAGTCCATTAGCATCTCCACTTTGCCGCCGGTCACGTTTTGCCCTGATTTGATCATCAGCAACTGGAATTGCGGATAAATCAATGTCATCCTCGTCGCCGCTCTCCTCTTCAATGCGTATAGGGGCGAAATCGGCCTCCTCCACGTCGACTGGTTGATCGTTGGTCTCGCTGATTAGTTTAGTAGTATTAGACTGCATCAGAGATGGCCCTTTCTCTCGAAAATGTTTCTTTTTGGTAAGTAGAGAGTGGCGAGTACTTGTTTCGGTGAGGAACATTGACACTTCAAAATCATCTATAAGAAACCATGCCATCGTTAGCTTTCGGCATTTCAAATAAATCGATGATGTAGCACGGAGACCAAACATACCTTTAACAATAACATCTTTGACACGAGATTTTTTCGAAGGCTTCTTCTTCATTCTTTCCCTTTCCCTTTCTTCCCGCAGCTTGGGGAGCACCAGCGGGCGAATGGCCTCAATCACGCGTGGCAAGGTCTGGTGTCTTGGATGCAGTAGCCATGATTGCACGAGCGCCGGGCTATCAAGATATATTCGGCATTCTAGAACAGAATATTTCGAAATTCTTAAGTATCGCCGCACAGGTGCCATTTTTTCGATTTTTTTGGCAAATATGTGTCTGAAGAGTTAAGGTTACGAAGCAGACAGAGTGAGGACGCATGTGAGTGATGGCAGCCAGTTGCTACCCCACTGGCGTCAAGGGTATAGGGTAGCACGCGGCCAAAAAATTCCAATGTTGGCCCACTGGGAGCAGGCAAAGAAACGTGTCGCATCCCGTGGGATTCTTTGCTGAGGCGCTGCAAAAAAATGTGCAGAATATCTTGAAGAATATGGCAACAAGGAGAATGTATTAAATATTCTGTCTGAAATGCTGAGCTGTTAATCCAAGGCAGCATGCAGCATTTAAAGTGTCTGTGGCAGAACCATAATACACTCCATCTCCAGTATATGATTGCTCATTTTATATTCCTGGGACGCATCCGGTACAGCAAGGTACGTCCATCCGAGATACTCATCGCAATTCTTGCAGTGGAATTCCTGAGTTTTGTTCTTTCCAGTAGTCATTTCACGCTCTTCTGTATGCTTATGCGTGACATTTGTCACGTATTCAAACAGTGTCGCCTTGCCATGGAGACCGCGAAAATGCTATCGAGACAGTGCTTGTGTAAGCGCGATGAGAATGACGTGCTCTTTCAGCCGCAAATATCAACAGTATAGCCACAACTGAACAACTTAGGACTACTCACACCGCATATGATGCTCTCGCCTTTGGCGATCATGGTTTTACATTTTTGGCAGCCATATGTATGCTGGGTTTTCTCAGTCAATCTGGTAATCTCAGTCATAGTTAAGGTTGCGGTCTTGATTCCTATCTTTGTTGCCACTGTGTAGCGAGATGCTAGAAGGGAAACTGCTGGAATGGAAGAAAAGAGCAATCTTAGCTTGAAAGGTTGCCCGTGAACGTGGCTGCTTTTCCTCACGTGCACATGCCATGAAGTGCGTAGCCTGCTGCCTTGAGCTCCAAAATCAGGCAACAGGCATGCCGATTTGAAGTGCTAGATGCGGCTTCATGACTTGGGAAAAAAGGAATTATTAACCATAAGTTTATTCGGACTTTCTCTATTTTGGCTACGGCTCTCTCAGTGCTAATGTGGACTTAACAGTGAATTATTGGTCGCCCATGCAGTTATCAACAGCAAACCAGTATCCAAAATACCACCCTGTAGCACTGACACAGACCTGTAGAGTTTTCTTCTTCACCCACAGACAGGGCTTGATTTATGATAAAAAAGCCTGCATATTTTGTACCAAAGCTAACGAGCAGCATGCGATTCATCCTTTCGATAGATACTATTGATCACCCATCTCCCGTCTCGCTCAGATGCTGTATCATTAGGTGGAAATTTTACCCATCGTGCCGAGACTGATCATCTCTAAACATAGCAGTGTGTCAGTGTAAAAACTTTTAGACAAGAAAGTATTAAGTGGTACATTTAGACCTAAGAAGCCGGTCATAGGGCGTACCGGCAAAACAACCGAAAAGCTCGCGACCAGAGTTATACGCAATTGCATAAAATTTAACTCCTAAAGGCAAGGCTTGAATGTACCACAATTGGCTAGATATTGGATGTTTCTTGAAGCGGTCTTCTCTCGTATGGCTCACTGCACTGGTGTTGCTACTGAGCCCCATCAGAAACAGCCTGGCAACGTGCTTGAGGCCCTTACAAGGTATAAGTAGACGCCGTCTCAAGTCGGAGAGAACCGACGTCAAATTTCGAATTCATATGATACGGAACATTACCTACAGTCCCAGCGATGAGTAGCTTTCTGAGGGAAACTCCTTCGTGATTCCCTACCTATTGAGAAAAAATTCTTATTCGTCAGAATTGGAATACCACGAATCCGTCACCGACCCTGAGAAAGAATAAACCCAAGCACAAAACCTGGCCGTTCAAAGTTAATTTTCTGACAATGACGGTTACAATCGATGCAATGAAGAAAAAACAAACTCCAGCTGAAACTGTAGACTGGATATGAATATAGTACATCGTCTATTGTGCTTGTGGGGGGTTTGCGGGTTCTCCTTGTCGGTACCATTGTTTGCGGTGCTTAGCTTTCTGTTGAGAACTGCCTTCATTTCAGGAATAGAGAAGTAATCACGTATTTTCTTCATAGGCCAAGTGCCCGTTATGAGACTGCTTTCACTGGAGAAGCTCACCGTATGTGTTGCTGAGAAACAAGACGCCGGCGCTGCCTGGGAATGGTCTTGAAATATTGAGCAATATTTACAGATCGATATTTCTCCCAATATGGACTTTGCAAAACATGCCCCAGCACGAAAAGTGAAACGGGAAAGCCCATTTCGTTGGGGACACATCCCCAGTTCCGCGTACGTTGGGGTTGTCGAAGAGAGACTGTAGAAGGCCTATCTGGACAGTCTCTGCACACGGAGACGATTCATGCTCCGTGTAAATGACGTCAATCCCAGACAATGAAGTAGTGGTTGAGTGCTCATTTTCTGCGTAAACTATCCAGAGTCTGTGCCTGTGCGACAGTGTCGCAACTGATTAAAACAGCTATTACCCGCTCGTAACTTTCCCATACAAAGAGGCCATTCGTCACCATTATCGATGAGGTCGCCAGCAAGGGCACTCGATATGAGAAACCGCGTCTTGCTGCGATCACGAGTCAGCGATGCCCGAAGCAGCACAGGTTGATAGCTTTCGATCCATAGCACCCAGCACTCAATGCTAATTTCTAGCGAAGTAACAACTTTCTGTAATTCTATTAGAATAAGACCAGATAAGAAAGATAGGTGCTGGAAGTTGATCGAATAAGTATTCATTTGGGATTTTTTTCGATGGGCTGCGACTGAATGTGCAGTAAACTACGGAGTAATTGCTTCGGTGTTGGCAGCATGCAAGGCGTTTCGCGGCTCCACATTGAAAGTTAGCTGGCACTGCGCTCCAACAACCTCCAAAAGCCATCGTCAGAAAAAAAAAAGCTGCATTGGCAGCCTCCACGGTATGCATTGGGCGCAAAGATGTCCAAATCATGGAAGGCTACCTTGAAGCTCCCGCGTTCAACATTTCCGTAAGTGCTCTGGCCCCTTGTACGCAACAATCAGCTAAACTTGCCGGTGAACTCCAATACAGCGCGCGACCGAACCCGAAGCTCCAACGACAGCATCTGCTTAGCTGCTCCGATGAATTTTACAGCTGGCAGTCGTTGCGACCAACCAAAGAGGAGCCCTTCGTTCTCCACGATGGGCCCCCCTATGCAAACGGTCCGCTGCACACCGGTCACTCGATCAACAAGATCCTCAAGGACATTATATTACGCGTCCAAGTACAGAATGGCAGGCGCGTTATATATCGACCTGGCTGGGACTGTCATGGGCTGCCGATTGAGATGAAGGCACTCGGTGAGGCCGGAGCCAAGGGGCTCAGCTCTGTCGAGGTGCGCAAGCGGGCACGTAAGCTGGCGACCAAGACAGTGACGGAGCAGATGAAGGGCTTTCGGTCCTTTGCCGTCATGTCGGAGTGGGACAACAAGTGGACGACAATGGACCGCGCGTTTGAGATTCGGCAGCTGCGCGTCTTCCAAAAGATGGTGCGCCACGGGCTCATCTACAGAAAGAACAAACCAGTCTACTGGTCGCCTTCATCCGGCACAGCCCTTGCCGAAGCTGAACTGGAATACAGCGAAGATCATCTCTCAAATTCTGCATATATCAGGTTCCCTATTACATCCGACATCAGCGGCATACCGGAGCTTCGAAGTTTTGATGGCCCTCTCTACGCAGCCATCTGGACTACAACGCCGTGGACGCTACCGGCAAACAAGGCGATTGGAGTTCACAATGAGCTTTTGTATGCGATTCTACGAGTAAAAGGTTACGGACTGCTCGTTGCTTCGGGCCGCATTGAAGCAATTCGTGAATTTGTTCCCGACGCCGAGGTCGTCACCGACTCAATACCTGGCTCTAGACTAGTCGGGCTGCGTTATCGCCATAAGCTGAGGGGCCAGTCAGCACCGGAGCAACCGATAATTCACGCAGAGTTTGTATCCGCAGATTCAGGTACTGGTCTTGTTCACCTGGCCCCCGGACACGGACAAGATGATTACCAGGTCTGCTCCGAGCATGGCATAGAAGCTTTTGCGCCAATTGATAACGAAGGCCGCTTTACAGCAGAGGCATATCCAGATAAGCCCGAGGTTTTGACCTCTGCGCCTTCCATTCTGGATGGCGGGAGTTCTTCTGTACTTGAACTTGTCGGTGACGATGTTATCGCGGTGCATGAGCTGCGCCACAAGTATCCTTACGATTGGCGATCCAAGAGGCCCGTCGTAATCCGCGCCACAGCCCAGTGGTTCGCAGATGTGGGAAGCATCAAGGATGATGCGCTCAATGCACTAAAGAGTGTCAAGTTCGTGCCTGAGACGGGCCGAGTTCGACTGGAGAGCTTCGTTAAGAGCAGATCCGAATGGTGCATTTCACGGCAACGGTCGTGGGGTGTCCCAATCCCTGCTCTATATAATAACAAGGGCGAAGCAGTCATGACACCCGAGACGATTGAGCATATCATCAATGTCATGCAGGAGCGAACGTCAGAAGCTTGGTTCTCGGACAGCCCTGAGGACCCGGCGTGGATCCCCGCCTCGCTGCAGGGAGAATACCGCCGTAGCACAGACACGATGGATGTCTGGTTTGACAGTGGCACGAGTTGGGCGGAAATTGAGAAGCAGGTTGATGTTTATCTGGAAGGATCTGACCAGCATCGAGGGTGGTTCCAGTCTAGCCTCCTAAGTTACGTCGCAGCTCAAAGGGCTGACGGCAAGCCAGCGGGTAGCATTGTCGCACCATTTAGAACGTTGATTACCCATGGATTTACACTTGACGCCCAGGGAAAGAAAATGTCAAAGTCGCTTGGCAACACCATCTCCCCAGAAGAAGTCATGGATGGCAGACTGCTTCCACCTGCTAAGCGCAAGGGCAAGGACACTGGGCAGCCATATGCCCTGGGACCTGATGCTTTGAGGCTGTTTGCTGGAAGCTGTGATTTTACCACTGATATTGTGGTTGGCGCTACCATGCTCCAGTCTGTGCACAATTCACTGGTTCGATATCGAACAATTCTCAAAATGCTTCTTGGCTCGCTCCATGAGACTAGTCGACAGGCTCCGTTGACAAGACTTGATCACATTGCCTTGCTACAGCTGTCAAATACAATGGAGCAGGTGTGGGCGGCATACAGCAACTTTGAGTTTCACAAAGGTCTCAGCATACTGAACAGATGGGTGTCGACGGAACTCTCCGCCTTTTATCTGGAAGCGCTCAAGGACCGACTGTACTGCGGAGATGGCGGTGGTGCAATTGAGCCTATACTAGTGGGAATGCTTAGAATGCTGGCGCCGATCACGCCTGTACTGGTGGAAGAGGCCTGGACGAGCCGACCTGATTGGATGGTCCAAGACGGCTCGATGGTGCACCCGGCCAAGCAAGTTTACGATTTACCTGTAATCGACCCGAAGCGCCTGTCATATGACACCAAAACGCTGCAAGAAGATCTATCCAAGCTCTCTGCCGTCCACGAGGCCATCAAAGGTGGTCTAGAGCCAGCACGTCTGGCCAAAGAAGTCGGCAGCTCCCTTCAGTGTTCGGTGGTCATTATTACAGAGGACGCCAACTTGCTCTCCTGCCTTGATGAATACCAAGACGAGCTTGACGCCATCTTTGTAGTTTCGTCAGTGTCTGTCAACACCAAATTGCCCGAACAGCCGGCATGGCATTACAGCAAGGCGATTGGTATTGACAATGCCAAGTTTCAGGCCGAGGTGCATGTGCTGCCGCCGGTGCAGGCAAAGTGCTCGCGCTGCTGGCGATATCAGGCTGTTGAGGAAGAAGGGCTGTGTGGGCGATGCAAGCAGGAAGTGAAGAAGTACGAGAGCGAATTGTTAGCCTGGGGAAACGGGAGCTGAGTGAAATAAGCTCCCTGTGTATAGTAGCAGGTTAATCATTGTACAATTACACACGTTGCCATTTATAGACCATGTATTTCATCATTAGAGAAGAGGGTGTCACGGATGCTAGGGCATCGTCGTCGGTGTTGGTTACAAATCCACTGCTTACCAATATACGTATCAATGCGTGCACATTATGCAACGAAGAAACTAATCTGCACCAAGGTGCAACTACTTGATAGATTTTGGTGTCTCCACGTCTTCCATGACTGATAAAGAGAACGAAATGATAATGGAAGTGTGATTGGAGAAGAATGTCACGAAAGTTGCCAGAAATATGCTATTTTGTTTGCTTGTTTGACACTTTAGTAGCTTAGATGTAGTTGTGATATGAGTTTATTCATTGAATAACAACTCAAATCGCAACGACTCTGGAGGTTGGAGAAGCAAGAGTAATAACAGCTGATTAGTAACTTGAGTCGCGTGGCAAACTTCTCACTGTCAGACGGAGACCACTATTTATTTTAATTTATCAGGGTCCACGCACTCATGAACAGAATCCACAGGCAGGCAGGCAAGCCAAGCTTTATTTTAGCGGCTTGAGATTGTAGCTTGGCTTCTTTATTTTTAAGTGGTGGACACCACCGGCCGGACCGCCGGTGGGCATTGCTCGCACGGTGTTATGCGCCACCGAGGGCGTCTGTTTGTGGACTTTGCGTGTGCTGTGGTAGAACTAGAATTGGAGTCGGTGCCGGAAATAAGATATGATCCGTTGTGCATTACATATCCATGTGCAGAGTGATGCGAGAAGTTGTGCGCAAGGCATGCTGGGAACTAGATTACAAAATAGGAACAAATAACATAAAAAAGTTCAAAGACGTGGCCGTTGGAAATTGCACAATGTGGGTGGGCATGAGGGGAGGCTATTCCGGAATCGGAGAGCGACAGTCACATCTTGCAGCATCGGGGCCCCGGTGGAGATGTGAAAACGACGAGGGTCCGTTGTGGATGAGTGTATTTTACTTACAGAGTGAAGTCTGGATATCTCAAGAACAAGGAGGCTCACGAATTCGGTGAAGTTTGCGTTCGGTGGGAAAGGAGGTGTGAGATGTTTGGTTGTCTGGCTCGATAGTGCGAAGGAATGTTGCAAATGTTATCCGACAGACTGACATTCAGATGACAAGAGAATGATTGCTATGTGCCAGAGAAGGGGTTAAAAGACTAGATAATCAAAACTGTAAAGAAAATCAAGAGTTTTGGCTTCTAGACTTGAACAAGGTTTTGCTGATGGCCGCAAATGGAAAGATTTGCCACAGCTGTACACAACGCCAAAAAAAGAAGGAAGAAAACGGCACAGACTCGACACACTGGTACATTTGTCTCTCCACAAGAGCATTTAGCAGCGGATTGCGTGTTATACAGAGTTGGGTGTCGTGTGATACAACAGCTTTCATAACGAGAGTCAGAACGAGGCACGGGGCAGCAAAATATTGAATCTACAGTGGGGATATAGTTTTGGGGAGGCAAGAATAAAAGCCCTGAGGCTACCCTATCCGCTGCGAGCACCGTTCCCAAATAGGGCAACGTCATGCATGTTACCCGCTAGCGGGACCCCGACTAGCCGGAATGATAGGGATGAAGCTGTTGTGGAAGACATTTCCGAGGACGACGACAAACCGATGACAAACAGGGGTTGTATGGTGGTATTGCGTGACTATCTAGCATGTGCAACCACTTTGTTGATGGCTATTATGCTGATATTGTCCAGCCCTCAGCTAAGCAGAAGCCCTTAGTTCATGTCTCGTTGAGGATGACAACGGCAGACCTTTTTCTTCTTTTTGTATATTACAAAAAAACAAAAACTTCTAAATTGATTCTTTCCTGATGGATATAATACTGGGGAATACTGAGCGCCTTTGATGGCGAGCTAGTCCTTGTCTGTAGTGGGAGCGGCATGGCTTGCAGTAGAGGCCGTCGAGGCAACCATGTCAGGCCCATTTCATTCCCGCCCAACATCGATCCACCAGAGCAGAGCCCCAATTTAGAGGATCCATCCCAAAGTTCCAGACCGGACCAGACTTTGTTCCAGATGTTTGGCGATGGAGTCGTCTTATTCGGCTCAAAGCCTGTAAGTCTATTTTGGCCCTGGGGGTGGCCTGGGGAAAGGGGAGCCAGCCATGGGGTAAGGAATCCCGTACCAGTAATGAATGACATGTAGGTGCAGTAATAAGTACTACGTATTGCGAAAGCGGAAAGGAAAGCAAGGGTGTGACTAACTATTGAAAAATTCTACCGGTACTTGTTAGCAGTTGGAAGGAAACTGGGAATAACTTGAGACATTACTCCGGTAGCCGCGCTGCACACACAATGACAGGCTATATCTCAATTACACCTCTTCATCTTGGTGGCTGCATATCCCGCGGTCGCCACCCGCCGAGCCTCAAGCAACACAACGCAGCAGCACCAAGAAGTGAAGATGCTACTAGAACAAAACACTGGATCTTGAATAGCTAGCCGTGTAAATCAGCACCCAGCCGGCACTTTACCATGGAAGATGGGCGCCACTTGATGGAGACGTATGAAATCATAAAGCATCATAGGTTGTAGCCATCAGGGCGGCCGGACATCAGCCCCTGCCACGTACGTCGAATCTTTAATCACGACATTGCCGTTTTATTTACTTTGGCAATTGGGTAGAATGTTCCGAAATGGTGGGAGGAGCAGCATGACTTGGTGCGATGGGGCGCCTTACTATAAGCACCACCAAGGTGCCGGACTAGAGCGAGGTATCGTGAACTTCAGCCTCGTACTTTTTTTTTTGGCCCCTGGGTGTTCAAAACCAGAGCGCGCGGTTCCGCTCGCCAGTCCACCTCCCTTTCCGAGAAAAAAAAAAAAAAAAAAGGCCGGACAACCGTAGGTTCCATCAAAGTTGAAAGAAGCAAGTCAACAACGAGATGCCGCTCGAAAATGCGGAAAGTTCATGTGCTTTTGTGTTGCAGGTTTAGGCCGTTCCTGGCCATATCGAAGTCTTAATTGCCTGATCAAGGACTTGGGGAAGCATCTTGATGCAACTGTGTGTGATTGCTATGATGGGGATGAAGTTTTTCCCCCACTTGACCTTGTCATGACTGTTCGAGGCAGTGGTGTTGTGCCGGCTCTTGGTCCAACTAAAAGAGTTTTTTCTTTTCCTTGTTAACCTGCAGCGGCTCCTTCCATCAGCGGAGAGGACCCCGCCGAGTGGCGTATTATTACTGGTACAGCGCATGTACCAGCACAGCTACAGCGAGCGAGGTGCACTGTCATGCTGCTGAAGTTAATAATTTGTAGGTAGCTGACTGGTAACTTAGTACTCAGCAACAGTGCTTACTTGAGGCGTTTTGATCTTGCCACCCCGCCAGTACTCACCCCCGATAACGCAGCAGAAGGAAGGAAAGAAAGAAAGCAAACCCTTACTGTACGGTCAGGCAGGTGCGTTGCAGTGCAGTGGCGGCCCTTTGACTTGCGCTACTCACTTGCAAGCCATCCCCAATCAAAAGGCCCTTGCCAGATGCAGGAGCTTGACCCCCTCAAGATCATTTTTCCTTTCCTGCCTCTCCATCCATCTCCGAAGCAGGGGAACAAAGAGGCTCCAGTCATGCTCTTAAGGTGGCCGTCAAGATCCGAAGCCAGGTCCTTTATACACACCCTAGACTTGGTCCGTTTTGCACCCCCCCCATGGCTTGCACGTTGTGTATAGTTTGACCCCAAAGGCCCTTTTTTCCCTCTCTGTCGTCCCCAGATCAAGTGACTGTGCTTCTCGTATGAAATAAAAAAGAGCTCCTCCCCTCCCACCCTGTCCCGACATACACTTACCAGCTCGTTGCTTTCATTGTTCTGCCATTGACCCATATTTGGGACGGTCCCAACTACAATCGAGCCCTGTTTGTTGACATCCATTTGACGGCAAGCCTCACGCCCTTCGCAGTGTTTACCAGCTTGCCAGCACATTTGTCAGCCAGAGAAGCACCTTTCCTTTTATTTTTTATTATTATTATTTTTTTATAAATAAATATATAAAAGGCACTTGTTTCACTCGGGCAACTATACGCAACCTGCTGCTGTATATATCCATCGATAGATGCGGTCATCTGTATTCTGAACGCAACCAACCCACCTCCCATTCGGCCACCCCAGTTCAACACCATATCAGCCCTCAATCAAACAAGAGACCAAACGAGACAAAAAGTGCAAAAGGAAAAGACCAAGCCCAAAAGCAATACGCCATGCCTGACGCCGCAGACTCTACCGGCCGGGCGGCTGCTCGCTCCAAGGCGGCGGCCGCCCTTAAGCCTACCATCGATGTCATTATTGATCGCCACTTCAACTCCAAGGTCTATACCTCTGGATCTGCCATTTCTGGCAAAGCCGTCATCAACCCCCCTCGCGACGTTGGCTTTGATCATTTTGATATTGTCTTTACTGGTATTGCCGCCACTCGCCTCGACTTTCTCCAGCAATATCCTACCCAGTCCTTCAGACCCTTCCTGAAGCTGCGCATGCCCATTTCCGAGGATGATGTTCCCGAGGACCGTATTTTCAGGGCTGGACAGACTTACACCGTCCCCTTCCACTTTGTTGTCCCCCACCAGCTCCCAATCGGCGCCTGCAAGCACCAGTGCCAGGTCGATAATGTCCTTGATCAGCACCTTCGACTGCCGCCGACCATCGGTTTCTGGGGTGTCGACGACCAAGCTCCCGAGATGGCCCAGATCCAGTATGCTGTAAAGGCCCGAGCTGTCAAGACGGAGGAAGTTGGCTCTCCCCCAACTAAAGTCATGCAAGGCCAGCACGTCGTCAAGGTTCTCCCAGGTCGTCCCGAGGACGCCCCTCTCGAACTTAGCTTCCGCGACGAGCGCTACACCATGGCCAAGACCAAGACGATTCGCAAGAACCTCTTTTCGGCCAAGACGGGCAAGCTGACTGCCGCCGCTATCCAGCCCGCGGCCGTCATGTTCTCCGCCGATGGTCGCGACGCGTCCATGTCCTCGGCACGGATCAATCTTGAGTTTGTCCCCGATTCGGTTGATACGGCGCCCCCCAAGGTTCACTCGGTCTCAGCCAAGCTGGTATCCACGACCTTCTTTGGTGCTACCCCCATCAACTACCTGCCCAATCTAGGGCCTCGGACCGCTTACCACAGCAACCCTTGCCTCAACTACACCACGACCAACAGCGTCTTCAACACGCCCATAGACAAGACTTTATGGATGCAACAAAAGGTTGACGCTGACCGACGGGACTCGGGCTACTCCAGCTCCCACGTGTCCCCTGATACGGAGGCCGTGGCCAAGGCCACCAAAACGTCTGCTTCGCCCATCAAGCACATTGCTAATCTCGACATTCCCTTCACCATCACTAACACCAACCGCAAGATGTTCTTGCCCACCTTCCACTCATGCCTCATCACTCGCAGCTATGTCCTGCAGCTGTGCCTTAGCGTTGGTGCTACCAACACCACCATGACCCTGTCAGTGCCGCTCCAGCTTGGCGTCGAGACGGTCAACGACAATCCCCAAGGTGGCGAGCTGCCCAGCTTTGAGAGCGTCATTGCCCTTGATGAGGAGGCTGAGGCGGACAGCTACCTGCGCCCCCGCATCCGTCGTGCTGCATCGGACGATGCGCCGCAGACAAACACACTTTTGCCTGGATACAACGAGCTGAGCCGTAGAACGGCCATGCCAGTTGCACCAGTCGCTTAATTTCTCCCATGATACCCACGGCTTGACATTCATTAATACTCATCGGTTTTCTTTTTTGGACTCTCTCATTGCGTTGCTTATTTTTATGCATGTTCTGCTGATTTTTTTTTTTTTTTTTTTTTTTTGGCGGTCCTTTCTTGGTCTGGCAGGTGGGGTGACTTTGCTGCAATTGGGAGATGGGATACAGCGGGCTTTAGTGGTGAGTAGAGTGGTTTCAGTGGTCAGTAAAGTGGTAGTGGCCAAAATACGTAGGTAAATAGTGGACAGTTACCAGCAAAGTATGACGGTAAGTGCATCGCCCACACTAGGCCTGTTTAGGTCGAATCTCAGACTAGCTATTGTATCTTTTGTACGCAGCGCCCACACAAACGGTACATGCAGTCACATCGTCACCGCTCTTTGTAGTTTCAGTGCCTCGAGGCTTGCATGAGGGGGTTTCCAGAGGGTCCATTGCGTATCACAGGCACTTGAGGGAACAGTACAGGGCTTAGAGAGGGGCACTGCGAAATTAGGTGCAGGCTTCCCCAGCGGCCTGCATGCAGCGCAGGTCTGCGGGGCACTTCGATGACAGCAAATACCTGGGCATGGGCGAGACAGCGGCAAGCCGGTCAGTGGTGCCCGAAGCCCTGATGCCCTAATGTCCTCCACAAGATCAGTTTCAGTCGAGACGCTGCACAATTGACAAAGTGCTGTCTTGACAATTCCGACGCTCTCACCTCTATATCGTGGCAATTGAATGACTCTTTGATGACTGAAAAAATTGACATCCCTTGGCACCCACTGACCATGCCACTCTACCCAGTTAGAGTCCACTGTCCACTGTCCACTGTCCACTCCAGTGTCTGCAGACTGCTGTCCATCATCATTGTCCCCGCTCCACTCTAGCAGTCCCTGGATTTGGGTGGGGCCAAGCTCCGGTTTCCGATAGTTACTGCAAGTACCCCGTCGCCGCGTCTGGCCCTGTGTGTACATGCTGCTCAATACCAGGTACCAAGAGCTGTTGGTAGCTTCAGCCTCTTCCGCCATGGCCATGCCACATATCTCATGCATACGAGGTAGCCAGCTTATATCTGCAACTACCAGTACGAAAAAAGAGACTGTGATGGTATTCTTATTATTCCGAGTTTTTTTTATTTCCCTCATCCACATTCATCTTGCATCTCTCCTGCCCCAGCTAATCCACCAACCACTCTATAGATAACCTTGACCCCCTCCCTGCCTGCACCCTTGTTGCCTGGCCGCTTGTTGCGTCACCTGTACGGAATAATCCCAGCAAGTCATTTTAGTGTCTGCAGGCAAGAGTCATAGCTTCCAGTGCCACAGTGACACGTTGGCGCTGGACGCTGATGAGTGACACAATATGACTGGGTTTTAAATGATGTGGCGGCTTTGCAGATGTGTCACCGCCCATGGCTGTAGTAGGGCATATCATCTCAGCCACCAAACGCAAAGAGCCGTCATCCACCAGACTGCAGTCATTACTATGGCCTTTGACTTCTTGGAGCAATTTGTCCAGCAGGTAAAGTCAAAAGTGGGTGGTACCTGAAGCTACTTAATTTGTATCCAAGTCGCCAGAGATGGCCCATACCAATAATGACATGATATGTCGAGAACTGCCTTTGTACGCGCCTGGGACGCCTTTTCAGCAGTATTTAAGCATTGAGCTGGAAATAGAGACAAGATAATTTCCGTGCCCTTTGACTGCCTTGCTAGTTTCGCATCCAAGACATCCCGCTAGACAGCTCTTCATCAGCAATGAAAATCCTCGTTCCTAGTAGTCTGCAGAAGGGCTCTGTTTAATGTTATAAAACATCGTCTCAGCCATTGCGCTCCTCTAGAGATGGTTGCAGCCAACAAGGTTATCTGGCTTGTACAAAGGCATAACATGTTGAGTTTTGTTCAGCTCTGGAGTAGTCTTATCGATAGCATTTTCACATTGGCCACAACTAGCTTCGCCCTTCCCAATTGCCTACCCGGCACTCAACCAGCAACTATTGTTGCTCCAGAAAATGGCCAAGATGGATCTTGGACGTAAAGAAAAATAAAAAGAGAAAATAAAAAGTAAAAGTCAATGGTACAATGGTGCAATGTTTTGATAAATTCATCATGCTGGCTTCAGTTTTGTGTCTGCCCCAAAACTGTGCATCATTCGGCATAAATCTGCATGTTGGCTGGTACAATCAACGTAACCATCGTGTCTTGTACCATTGTCTGTCGGACTACATATTCAAAAACATCACATCAACTACAATTGACCTTGAAATGCACGATGCTTTCTTCACTCCCAAGAACATATATCGTCTCGACTCCGACTTGAATTTTGACATTCCTCTCGTCCACGCACCACGTTGACGCCACAGGTTGACGCCACAGCAGATTTAGTGCGTTGCTTGGCCAACAGCCACTAACCGCTTTAGGCACATATTCCAAGGCGATAAACAGTCAAATTTCCATGCATTGTCAATCCTGTTGGCCGTTGAATTATGATCAAGATTACAGCGGGCTCCCCATTTAACAATACTCGCCCATTATCCAGCACATGTAATATTATCTGATATTTTATACCTTCTCTCCAAGTTTCTTTCACAGCGTGCTCTCACGCCGTCCACAGCATAGCATCCATCTACAACTAGCCGGACGACGCAATGGATCCTCCTCCTCCTCCTCCGAAAACGTCCCAGAATCTCTTTGAAGTCTATCTCCGCCTGCGTCCGCCCACATCTGCCGCCACCCAGACGGAACGAGTCCTCACCGTCGAAAAGCCCGAGCAAGATGGCGTCAAGCCGAGCCACATTACCCTGAACCCCCCCTCGGATCGTCGTCGCGCCATTGAGCGCTTCGGCTTCACTCAAGTCTTTGAGGAGACGGCCTCGCAGCTCGACGTCTTTTCCAGCACCGAGATTGTGTCCATGGTTGAGGGAGTGCTTGCGCCCAAGGGCGGCGAGGGGACGGATGCCGTCGTCGCGACCCTCGGCGTGACTGGTTCTGGAAAGGTATCTGATGCAAAAACTCGCATCTCAACAATTGTCAACAACTCAGGCTAATGCAATTTTCAGACACACACCATTCTTGGCTCCAAAACCCAGCGTGGCCTCACCCAGCTCGCCGTCGACGTCGTATTTCGCTCCATCGGCCCCAGCATGCTCAACCACGCGTCCCTACCGGCCGTCCTCGAGTCTCTCCAGGCCTGCGATCCGTCCGAGTCGCCCCTCGTTGCTGCGCCGCAGTTTCTCGAGACAGTCTTCGCCGACCACTCGCAGTTTTCACGCGCAAACTCGCGCGCCGCCACGCCCATGATGGTACGGCCCTTTGTCCTACCATGCTCGTATCCCGAGTCGCCGCCACCGACATCATCACCACCACCACCACCACCTCTTGTTCCTCAAACGTCATCAGGCCAGTCAGAACAGTAGTACCGTTCGCTACAAGCCATCAGCCATTATGCAAGTCCGGCCAAGCGGTCGGAGCCAACGCCCGCCTACATGTCCCTCACCACCAACGCCTCTCTCCGCAGCAAATCAGCCACCACCCAGCTCCTGCATCTCAAGGCTAACCATGCTCTACAGGACTTTAGCTCCAGCGTCATGTCGCACGCCGGCGGCGGTCGGCGGAACCTGCCGCCGCTGCCCACATCCCTGCCCCGGCAGCCGGATGTCAGCGGCATCCTGGTGCCGTGCGACGCGTCGGCCGAGTATGTCGTTGTCGTCTCCATGTACGAGGTGCACAACGACCGCATCTACGATCTCCTCACACCGGCGACCAAGAATGCCGCCACAAAGGAGTTTCGCCGCCGCCCGCTCCTGTTCAAGTCTACCGAGCTCTCGCCGGATCGCAAAGTCGTCGCGGGCCTGCGCAAAGTGGTCTGCACCACCGTCAAGGATGCGCTGCACGTCCTCGAGGCGGGTCTGCAGGAGCGTCGCGTGACGGGCACGGGCAGCAACAGCGTGTCGAGCCGCAGCCATGGATTCTTTTGTTTTGAGGTGAAGAAGCGTCATGGAGGACGGAGGCCAGGGCCGTGGGGGGGTAGTAAGCTCACCGTTGTTGATCTGGCGGGCAGTGAGCGCGCGAGGGAGGCCAAGACGGCGGGTGCCACGCTCGTGGAGGCGGGCAAGATTAACGAGAGTCTAATGTACCTGGGCCAGTGTCTGCAAACGCAGAGCGAGTTGGGGACGTCTACCAAGGTGAGTTTTGCAACCCATGACCCAGTCCCAGAGTTCGTCTGCGATGCTAATGTTATACAGCCCAATGTTGTCCCGTACAGACAGTGCAAACTCACGGAGCTTCTCTTCTCCAACTCGTTCCCCTCGCACACCAGCCCGCACATGCCGCGCCGCAACCCGCAAAAGGGCGTCATGATTGTCACGGCAGACCCGACGGGCGACTTTAACGCCACGTCGCAGATTCTCCGCTACAGTGCCCTAGCCCGCGAGGTCACGGTCCCGCGCATTCCCTCCATTACCGCCACCATTCTCGCCAATGGGCCAGCCGCGGTGCTGCCTCACGCCACTGGTGCTGGTGGTGGCGGGCGCTCCATCAGCCCCGTGCAGTACCATAACCCACGGCCCTTTGTCCCGGCGGGTGGCACATACCGCAACCCTTCGAACAACATTGACGAGCGAGCCACCATGGAGATTGCCGCGCTGGAAATTGCCCGTCTGAGCGACGAGATTGATCAGCTCCGCGCCGAGGCGGATGCGCACATGGAAGCGCGCTTCACGGCCGAAGCACACCTCCTCAGCATGGAGGACCGGCTGCTGGACCTGGAGGCGGCGATTCGGGACGAGTGCGCGGCCGAGTTTGAGGAGACGCTCGCGCTGGAGCTGGCGCGCTTCAAGGCGAGCCTGGCGCTGGAGCAGGAGCGCAGCGAGGAGCACTGGGACCGCAAGGTTGACCTGCTGGAGCGCGGGCTGGATGCCACTACTACCGGCTGTGACGATGGTGATGACGGTGATAAAGAAAACGTGCTGGTGGAGGACTTGTCGCAGGAGGTGGAGCGTCTCAGGAGGGAGAATGCCGTGTTGAAGAGGGAGCTTGCGGGGAGGAGCCCGACGAAGCGCAAGCCGCTCGAGGAGAGGGATGATTTCTCGCCCGCGCCGGAGGATGTTGGCAGCAAGAGCGGCGCTGTGTCAAACTTGGGGAGGAAGCTGGAGCGCATGCGTGTGAGTGCTGATGGGAGCGGCGCGAGGTCGGCGAGCAATGGGAGTCCGAAAAAGGTGCGGCGCACTGCCAAGGCTACCTGATTGATGTTGTGAAGGAAGGTCAATATAATAGTTGTGTACTTGTGTACTTGGATACGAGGCGTCGGCGTTGTCTGGGGAAAAAGAATTTTCTGGATTGGATGGTGGACAAGTTTGGGAATTTGCATTTCTTTTGTTGTTGGCTTTTACATTTCTTTTCCGGTAAACAATACCCTCTGTAGTTTACTGCATTTACTATTTACTGCATTTACTATTCCTGGCTTTTTTAATTCGATCTGCTATAGTGAAAGGAGTAGAGGACGCCTGTTGTATTTTCAAGTCTGGCAGGCTGCTCGCACGGTAAAGGGCGAGATGATTTCTGATAGAGAGTATCGGCCGAAAGTGAGGTCGTCATGATGTTACGTTGCCGTTGGGGGACTCTCACAAGCTACGCGACTGGCCAAGCTGCTGGCTGAGCCTCACAAACCATATGACCTGAAGACTTGTAAATAATCCAGACGAGCTGCACGGTACGTATGCATTCTTTCCCCTCGCTCTTCCATGTTTATTCGACACCATTGTAGAGTACCTGTCTGTGGTATGTCTAACATCACTTGCATATGCTCGAACATTTCACCAAGAAGTCTATGAAACAAGGCAAAAAAAGGAACCATGTTTGTGTCAATATTTCTATGAAAGGAAAGAAAAAAAACACTTACCAACCGAAAGCTACAGGCTTGACCACTCAAGCATGAATTAAAAAATTGAAAACAAAAAAAGAAATGAAAGGACTCCGATACGGGGAATTGAACCCCGGC
Organism: Zarea fungicola; assembly: GCA_900169235.1. Classification (NCBI taxonomy): domain Eukaryota; kingdom Fungi; phylum Ascomycota; class Sordariomycetes; order Hypocreales; family Cordycipitaceae; genus Zarea; species Zarea fungicola. The sequence continues at coordinate 71,632 of FWCC01000010.1, forward strand.
CTTTGCGGAATATCTGATAGATGAAAACGCAAGATCCTAACCACTAGACGATATCGGACTAGTTGTTGGAAGCCGAGGACTTATTTTAAACCAAGTAGCAATACTTACAGAAATCCCCACTCATTCGGTTTACCGCCAGATATCAATCATTGTTTATCAATTTCTCTGAATGCGTATGGCTGGATTCGTTATCCTCTTTATAAGACATCATTCTATGTTACGTAACCGTAGGAAAAGTTGGACCTGGTCTAGTTATCTGTTGACCAATGCGTGTACCAGCTGAAGTAGAGCCTCTCAACTTGCCAACTGCAATTTCTCCGTGTGCCACAGCTCTGGAATGCTACCATAGATCTCCGAGAACCTCGTTTCCCTGGCGTGGTCTACAGCGTCAAAAGTATGTACACCGTTGAAATCAATTTTTTTTTCAAATATTAATTACCATATACATTTTCAGCAACGTAGATATCGAATCTGGCTCATCGTGCATCTATATCCGTCCGACTTTGACTGCTGCCCGGGGCTGTTGTAGTTGGTGTGACGTACTTGGGAGCATTCTTCGCCTTCCTACGTTCAGAGAGTCGGATGCCTGCTAACTCTCTCAGATACTCAACCTCAATTTTCACCATTAGCCGCATGGTTAATTTCTCTCATCACAGCTGGTGTTCAAGCTTGTTTGACTGTAAAACTTCACTCAGGCTCAGTCAGACGGGGCTACAACTCCGCGACTGGTGCATGGCTTCAAACGGCTTGAGTTATCCGGAAATAGCCATCCAAAAAGGAAACATGCGGGAGCAAGGCAGAAGCGGAAATAATGTCGGGAGGCATCCAGGTAGCCCCAATGTCAAAAGCGGGCCGCTCTCTTTCCACCAACATCTTTACGACTAGCAATAACTAGCACACCCGGACGGTATAAGTGAATGTTCTTGTTATGCAGTCTATAAAGCTCTCTGCAATTACCTCTACAAGTGCAGCCTGACCCTCCTGGAGCGAAACAGCATCGACAAGGACCATGGGATGCTTGTCCCCGACACAACGTCCACAACCGACCCACACCAGGACGGGACGTCGCAGGCCCGTCACGGAGTGGTTGCTGGAGAGGGCAGCAGCCAAAGTCATCTTCCTGATCCGATGATGCAGGTGGGCGAGTACCGTCCGCTTGTTCCATGTGTAGGTTTTCGTCCCGAGTGTGTCTTGCTGGCAAGACTGTGTCCATACTTTTTGAGTACTTTCCTGGTTTCCCTGCGACGTCCGCGAAATGAGAACCGAAAGTACAGTGGTGTACCATTTCCATCACCCCAATAGTAGGCACCAACCCTGCTAGACGTACCGTCCCTCGCCATTTCTAGCAGTTGTTTGTGTCTGCTTCATCAGCAGATCAGAAATGACAAGTTACAGGATTAAACATGGCGCCATCAAGTGCGACTGACACCAGTCATTGGCTGATGGTGAAGATACACAATGGGGTCATTATACGGCTAGCTATACGCTGCTAGCTTCTTAGTCAACCTTTGCTAAAGCCAGGCGACGGATCCTTAATAGGTGCCTGCGAACCAGCGACCTAGGCAGCAAGCCAGATCGCAAAGCTCTCTTCCTTTTTAACCTGCATCACAAAACTGCCCAGCGGATATTGGTAGAATCTTATTTCTGCAATTAATTTTCAGTTTGGGTTGTATATACTGCCAGGAAAAAAGACCCTACACCTTTCCCTGAATCATATCGGCCGCCCTCTCCGCCACTGCATACACCGAAGTTTGGATGTTTCCGAGCGGAATGAGCGGGAATATGCTAGCGTCAACCACTCTCAGGTTGGTCGTGCCGTGCACAATTAACTGGTCGCTCACTACACCTCCCTTGTCCGCCGGGAGCATCGCGCAGGTCCCACATGAATGGCAGTTGGAAATGGTGCGGTCCTTGACGACGGCCTTTGCCTTTTCCAGCGTGTCCACCCTGTCCTCCGTAGGCTGGACCACCGTCGAGGCTAGGGGATCTGTGCTCATCAGCTTGTCGACAAACATGACGGCCCTGGCCATAATCTCCAAGTCGGTCGGATCTGTCATGTAGCCCGTCTCCAGGGCCGGCGCCTTGCTGACGTCGGCTGAATTGATGTGGCAGCTTCCTCTTGAGAGTGGGTGGCTGAGGGCATTCAAAACCGTCAGGTGGTTGCCGTCCTGGAGAGGCAGGATGTGGCTTCCAAAATGAGCAAGGTCCTTCATATCAGTGTTAATCTGCGCCCCAAACAGGACAAGAGAGTGGGCTGGGGTGTCGGGCTGCGAGAGCATCTCCCGCAGCACGTCGTTGCGACCAGAGGCGTCGGGCAGCACGCCCTGGAGCAGTGCCGTCTTGGATGCGGTCGACAACGGGCCCTGGTCATCAATGATGGGCAGATATGACGTGCTTGAGGTCTGGGCGCCGAGGGGCCCATCTCCGTTATTCTTGTACTGCTCAATGGCAGCTTGCACAATCTGCGGGTCGCGAAACATGTCGATGGATGGGATACCATCCCTGACTTTGTATGTTTGGCAGACTTGTATGTGGTCCTGAAGGTTCTCGCCGACGCCCGGCAAGTCGATGACGACCGGAATGTTGTGTTTTTCAAGCAATGTAGCATTGCCGATACCAGAAAGCTCCAAAATCTGGGGCGACTGGACCACGCCAGCAGCCAGGATGACTTCTTTTCGTGCCGCAACAAACTGCACAGCCCCGTCCTTGGGCATTATTTGCACACCAGTCGCAGTTGCCGGGAGCTGCTGGCGGTGAAGCTCAATCTTTGTCACAAGAGTGTCGGTCAAGACTGTGAGATTGGCACGCTTCCTCACTTCTTCAGAATAGTATGCGCTGGCAGCATAGCTACGCGTCTTTGTCACGGGATCAATACACGCCGCGTTCTGGAACGCACCGACAACAGCGCCAGACATTTCATCATGCTTTGTGGGCCCGACTCCTAAAGCACTGTGTGCATCCATCCACGCTGAATTGACGGGCCCAAAGCCCTGGCCGAATGACATTTGAACTGGTCCGGATGAGGAATAGGAGTCGTCGTAGCCAGCCATGCGTGAAATGGCTCGATGCTCTGGGGACGGCGCATGACGTGTTCCAAACCTTTGGTAGTATGGTGAGAGGTCGTCAAAGGACCAGGCTGGGTTGCCAAGCTTCTCCCATGCGTCGATGCTTGAGCGTGATGGAAAGACGGCGTGCATAAAGTTGATGGCTGAGCTGCCACCGAGACCCTTGCCTCTTGGTATGAATGTAGATTGCCCGTTTAGCGCAGTCTTTTCATAGTATTGGTTAGCTCTCATTTTCTTTTAATCTGGTTGCTACCAGCTCCAATTCCTAACAAAGTAGGGACGTGCGTGGCTTGCTACATCATACCTGGGGCCCAGTCTTGAAACACCAGTCATATTTCTCATTTCCAAACAAAAAGCCGAGGAGGCCCGGTGTTGATACTGTAGGATCGGCCCGGTGGTCACTGCCAGCTTCGACAACCAGAACGCTCACAGAGGGGTCCTCGGTAAGTCTGGCGGCAACTACAAGGCCTGCGGTGCCTCCACCGACGATGATGTAGTCAAACTCGGTGTCTTTGCTGGGAATTGCCATGCTGATGTATGTAAAGGTAGGCCAAAGTGTAGTATAGCACTGTTGAGTTCCAACATATGGAAGCTGGCTTTTCTGGGGGAATGGAAGAATACTTATTCAAGAATCATGATCGCCAACAGTGGAGCTGCTCCCATTTCCTGCTTCAAGCCGAATTTTTAATTATAGAGTGAGCTTGGCGCTGTCATCTGCTCCAAGCCGCTAATGACTCGTTTGAACTACATGTGCAAGCCCCAGCACGTCGTACTGGGAAGTTGTGGGTGCTTGCACGTGTAGTGCTTACTGTTGCATTGTGTATCTTCACAATGAGTCAATGACTTGTAAAGTCCAACATGGGCGTGCCGGACGCTTCCATCAGACAACCGGACGACTTCAACAGGGTCCTCTAATAGACTGAATTTGGGGCAAACCCATAAATTACATTGGATACTTCTTCTCGCCTAGTATTTTAGTGTTCTAAACCTCTTTAAGCGGTCCGGTTGTCTGATGGGAACCACCGGCACACCGATGTTCGACTTGATAAGTCGCACTTGGTGGCGCCATGGTCAGTCTTGTAATCTGTCAGTTCTGGAGAGGGTCCGCCTCGGTGTTAGGAGATTTGTGAGCCGGCCGCCGTCAGACTTGCTGACGAAGCAGGGCAACGGCTTATTGCACGGCTAGCCGTACTCCGCGCCGTACACTAGTAGCCTCCGGCTGCCTCTTTTTTTTGGCTTATTAGTTAGCTTCTTTTACAGCTAACCGATGGTTTATTGTCCGGCTAGCCGACGCTAGCAAAACCTTGCAAGTATCGCGGAGTGTTGTGCGCTACTACTAGCCGCACGCAACTGCCGAATAATCAATGAAGAGGTTTAATAATCAAAAGGATAAATAAATAACTGGCAAAAGACTTTATAATAGAGGATTTGGCCTATAAAGAGAGGTAGATATTTCTAGCTAGATTATTCCCTCGTGGGGAATAAGGAGTAGACTTTTATATTTACTTGCCCTTGGAGTTCTTTATTCTACTGCACAGTGCGCTTTATAACCACCAATTGTAATTAAGCTCGGCCTACTATTGCTATGTGACAGTAGATGCCCTGCATAAAAGCTCGCCTCAGCAACATTAATGCACCATCCCGTGAGGTTTCATCTCGAGCTGGGTCAACAGTGCGGGCGAGGAACAATCATCTCATAGTCGTGCCACACCAATATCATTAGGCAGCACCAATATTATTAGGCAGTCTTGTTTGTCCTTGAGGCAGGCGCGTAGCCGTGCTTCCGCGCCCCACGTTGCGCTGCTAGGCAACCCCTTACCGCGTGGAGACGCAGCCTGATATAAACCAGATGGTCGTGATCAGGGGCAAGCGAGTGATTGCTGTAGCGAGAATCTTGCGCATCACTCATATCGTTGTCTACGTGTCCCAATGTTGAGTCAAGAAGCGCAAGAGAAACCTGGCGCCGGCCACGCCTCGACACATGCATTACCTGGACTAGACGCTGAGAAGCCATCGCCAGGAGAGAATGTGACCACGTTGGAGAATGTCCTCACATCAAGCCTGACGCTTCATGGAGCACAGCTTTGGCTGCTTCTCGCCGTTTTGTACCTGAGCGTCTATCTTCTGGCATTGGAGCTCACGATGCTGTCCACTGTGGTTCCTACGCTCACAGACGAATTTGGTACGGTGGCCGACATATCATGGTACGAGTCGGCATACGTTTTACCTCTGTAAGCTTGCTCTTTCAAAATCGTTCGATACGGAAATAAAACGGAGAAAACCGCTAACGAAGCCCTTTGTCATACAAGATGCGTCCTGGCCCCGCTAGTTGGCAAGTTGTACGACCAGTTTCGCATCAAGCATGTATACCTGGTTTTTATCGCCATTTTTGAGATTGGTCTTGTTGTCTGCTCTGTCGCAAAGTCAAGTCGCATATTCATTCTCGGCCGTGCGCTCAACGGGATCGGGGCATCGGCCCAATTCAGTGGCTGCATGCTGATCCTGAGCTGCGTGTGCGATGCCAGTGTCCGACCGCTTGCTACAGCCCTTGCCATGTCCATGATTCCAATTGGATCAATGACGGGCCCAATCATTGCTGGAGTTGTGACTGTGCGAATTGGTTGGCGCTGGTGTAAGTCAAACTCTTATTTCTCACCTTGTTTTCTTGGTTGGATAACCTTCATCGCCCTGCCCTGCTTCGTTCCACTCTACTCTTTCGTGCTGTAACATTTTAACCCGCTACTTCTGGCGACCGAGCATCTAAAATCAGCACAGGCTTCTGGATACTTCTGCCCCTGGGTGGTGCCGTCCTTGTTATCATTGCCCTCATAAAAATAGCCGAACAGAGCGAAAAACCGGCATTCAGAGAGGGACTTCAAAAACTACCGCACACAATTGACCCGGTTGGCTTTTTTCTTTTCGCTGGCGGGGTTACAATGTTACTACTGGCTTTGACGTGGGGTGGGCACGAGGCTTCGTGGTCCTCTGCGACAATTATCGGCCTGCTCTGCGGCGGGCTCGCCTCATTGCTTGCGTTTTGCCTATGGGTGCCGTTCAAGGGCGAGGAGGCTTTGATTCCAGCCTCAAGCCTGGCACAGCGCTCAGTATATGTCGGAAGCATAACCATATTCCTCCAGGGCGGAGCTTCGCAGGCGATCCCTTTCTTCCTGCCACTCTGGTTTCAGGCAATCAAAAATGACAACTCTACCCAGAGTGCCATTCACTTGCTGCCGTCATTGGCTACCATGATAGTTGGATTGGTATTATTCGGCTCTCTAGTACGTAAAACGCGCTATATCCCCCCCTGGGCAATCATGGGAAGTCTTGTTGCCAGTGTCGGGTCTGGCCTCTGTACTACTCTCGCCCCCGACACTTCTGTCGGCAAATGGGTCGGCTTTCAAGTTCTCTCTAGTTTTGGCCGTGGCATGGCGCTCCAAGTGGTAAGCTTCAACCACTGACAGCTTCTCGCTGATGAGGCTAACGAATATCCCCATGTGGCAGCCCATCACGGCCGTACAGGAGCTTGTTCCTTCTAAGCAGCATCCAGTCTCGTTATCAGTTTTAAATCTATTTCTACAGCTCGGACTGGCTGTTTCTGTCTCAGCTTGCCAAACCATTTTCAATAACCAACTGCACACACTTCTCCATCAATATGCGCCCAAGTTAAACGCCACAATGATTATGGAGGCTGGTGCCACAAACGCGCGGCACTTGATCGAGCCTGCCAACTTGCCAGGGTTTCTGTATGGGTACAACAAGGCTGTGATTGCTATTTTTGTATTTTTTTTTTTTTGATGTCAGTGATTCTTCGATTACGCTGCTAATTCATTTACGCTACTAGTACTTCCCCACAGCAGCCTGCGTTGTCGCATGTCTTGTCAGCTTCGCCTTGGAATGGAAACCAGTTGGTGGGAATGAAAAGTCAAGGGTGGATGAGGAGCAGGACGTGAGTAGCCAGATTGCTCACGGAGGCTAACTCAATAAAATAGTAGACGACGTGTAAGCCACTGTTGGGTGACAGTGGAAGCTATTCCATGAAATATCGTGGTCTAGAAAACGGAGGGCCACTGTGTCGGCACCTAGTGGCAAGGCTATTGTCAATAGGGGCGTTTCGCAGGAATTATACAGGCAACAGAGCAACATATTCATTGAATCTGACATGAAAGCATAACATAGCCGACACAATATGACGTCTTCCCCCATCTAACTCATTTGTATCTGTACAGGAAAGCGTATCTGTGGCATTTCATACACTGCGTTGCCGCCGTCTCGAGCTCATATAGCTCGGTTGCCTAATGCTATGCGCATCTTTCTGAGGTGCCCCATCTAGATGAGATCCATCTTGACATCTGGGCTTGCTCAATCCTTGATTGGCACCGCTGAACTCGAGTGGATCGTGAATCTCATCAGACTGTTCCGTTGCTTTACCCCTCGCGGCGTCAGGTGCTGGTTCTCTGCGCCCATACGACGCTCGGTCAAGACTTGCGACGTAGTCGTCTGTGCATGATTTTACATGTTCTGATGAGCGGGGTGATAAAACATCCTTGTCTTTTGTGCTTCTATCCTGAGCCATGATGCTGGCGGTGCTGTGGAAACATTGATAATAGTAGTTGGGTTTAGACGGCGATGCCTGGACCACAAGGCATGCAGCGCGCCTCAGTATTGGTTTCTGGAGCATTGTGGTTTAGTTGTACCGATATATGTTTCTGATGTTGTCAAAATGAGATATGCTCTCAAATGAGATACATTGTCTACGCTTGCTTCTTCTGCGCGAGCTTGAGCTTTAGGCCTTGCAAGCTTGACGTCACAATGACACAGCATAGGGTTCCTATTTATGGGCCAAGAAAGAAGCTTCCAATACCGACTGACTAACTTGTACAGGAATGACAGTCTTGTGAAAGTCGATCTAACCTGCGTCTCCAATCGTTCGCGGCAACTCTGAAGATTACATTCAAGCGGTGTGCTAACAAGGACTTTCCATACACGGCCGCCCACGCATTGCCACCTCATTGCAGCCTGGGTATCGTCCTTACTATTCGTAGGAGTCTTTGCTGCAGAATGAGGCGCAGATGCACCCGAGTCTTGTCTGTGGCGCCCGGGGACCTTCGGACTAGGTGCTGAGATTGTCTGCTAAATGACTCCATCGAGCCACAGGACTGCCAACCCACGCCTCGGCGCCAATTTTTTTTTAATTGCGCCACGTCACCGTGACGCCTAACATCAGCCGATTTGTCTCTTGATCAGCAAAAAAAAGGGGTCGCGGGGTTATCTACATAATAATTTTAGTGGAGTTGATTTTCATTTTACACCAAAGGGCTTTTTTCAACTTGAAATTAAAGATAGTCGGCGGAAAGCTCACGTCTAGAGACTTCAAAAGAAGTGAAGTTATCACCAAGAGAACAGCTAACACACAAGATTTCAAAATTTGGGAATTATTCAAGGAAAGAGTGTAACAACAGAGCAACCTCATCAGGGCCACCCCCAGGGATACCCTCACACACTGCCTGGTGGTTCCCTTTTCCAGCCAATCAACTTCTTCATACTATGAGATATTCCTGCTTGCGTGACAGTTCCACGGCAGATATGGTGGTCTACAATGTTGAATGGTGGCTGTTCCGGCAGTCGATTGAAGCGACTGATCAAGCAACGAAGCTTTGGATACCTAGATGCAGGCCTCCGTCGGTCAATGTGTTCACTGACGCCCGAGTCAGATGGCGAGACACCACGTCTATAAACTTTTTTGGCTCCTCAAAAAGCATGGTATGGCTCGAGTCGTCAAAGTGAACCCATTCCACCACAGGAATCCTAGATATGAACGGCTCCACGGCTTCGTCAGACCAGTCGTAATGACCGTTGAGAATGAGCGTCGGAGCGCTAATCTCAGAGGCGATTGGTATGCCAGTCCACGACTCCAGCGTCCCGTGTATCGTCCCTATTGGGGATTTCTCTCCAAATCTAGCACAACACATGGCATAAAATCAGCATACTGCACCAATTGGCACCGATGCATAACCTACAGCGTAACAAAAGCGCTGGCGCTGCTATACGACATGCTCTTGAGCAACTCGTCCGGCCAAATATCCAGCCTGCAGAAATCGTAGTGCATTGATGCAATAGCTGCTTTTTGGTACTCGTCGTCGTCGGTAGTACCCTCCGCTTCATGCTTCTTCAGCGTATTCCGAAGGCCTTCGGGGAGAGCCTCGCGGCTTCTCCAGACGGAATCATTGGCCAGAGAGGCGCTGGCCGATGGGCTCCATAAAATCAACTTGCGCAGACCCTGGCGTATATCTTTGTTTGCTGCGTAGTTGATGCCGTAAGCTGTCCCGAATGAGTGGCCCATGTAGTCGTGTTCGCGGTCCACGCCTAGATAGGATACTAGCTGTTGAAGCTGCTCGACAAAGGGGTCAATGGTCCAAAAGGATGCATTTCCTAATTGCTCTGGAAATTGGCTAGACAAGCCAAAGCCAACCTGGTCGTACAATATGACTGGTATATTGAAATCCCTTGTCAGATTCGATACTTGGTATGAGTATTAGTCAAGGCCAGTGCTAGCCGTCGCAGTACATTCTCTATAGGACAAGAGCCGCTTACGAGACGCGAGGTAATGGTGAGTGCCGCCGCCTCCGTGGCCGACGACGAGAGGTACCTGCTCGGTGTTTTTGAGATCCCCAAAGATCATGTAGTATGTTTCGGCTAATGCCCCGTTGAAGGATATCGTGAATGGCGCCGTGCCAGAGGTGACAGGAACTTCCGAGTCCTTCATTTTCAAGCTAGCAGCGAGAACACGCTGGTTTGGTGGCACTGTGGCCATGGCCAGTTTCAATGACACCAATGAGCTGATTACTCCCAGTACATGCGGTAACATTGCGTTTCTGTCATTCAAAAACCGTCCATAAGATTTTAGTGTTTTCTGTGAGGAGTGAGCATGTGGAGACTACCGAGTTATGAGCAAAATGTCGCCGTAGGATGGAAATGCGCAGCCGAACCAGCCGAACCAGCCGAAAGAGCCGTTGCTTCCAAAGTGCTTACCGAAAGCTAACTCCGTCGATAGACTGGATCTTATAAGCCCTAGATTGCTTTGGTAGCGCTTGTGACGCCTTCAAAAGTCCGACACTAAACATCGTGGCTTAGGACCGATTGGGGTTTAGCCTAAACTTTGAATTACAAAACAGATACCCTCTTCAAAAGAAATTCTCTAGCGAAATAAGTCCCTTTATATTGGTACCTGGGTAAAACAGTCTAAGCTTGCTGCGACACGTTTAGGTAGCCCTGGCCATACATGTGCATGACAATCAGGTCGCGTGGCTGGGCTGCTCTTTGGCAAGTGTCACTGGCCTTTATCCGCACATTAGAGAAGAAGCATAGAGTCCTAATAATTTATTGAAGAGAATAAGCTATGTGCTGGAATGAATCTGGGTTTAAAAACTATAGCTAGCGGATAGTTATTTTGCAAAGCAGTCAACTACTACTTGGAACATTTTGGAAACAGCGATACTAAAGATCTGTTGATTTCCCAATATGTTCCCACTCCTCAATTATATCTAGCATTGTTTTGCATTTCTGCTTAATTATTGCGAATGCATCAGCACCAAGTGGAACGCGCAAAGGTACATCCCTGCCTTCCGCTATGCCCACGCCATTAATCATCTCAATCATATACTGTACGCCCTTGACTGGATCTCCTGGTTGGTTGCCATCCGCACTTTTCAGGGCTGTTTTGACCTTTGTGTGCAGTTCTGCGTAGTCACTTGACTGTGGCTCGATATGATCCATTTTGCCGAGCACAGGTGTTCGAAACAGACCTGGCTCGGGCATAAACAGCTTGATTTTAGGCGCAACTTCAGCAAGTTCCTTGGAAAGAGATTCCACCATCGCTACAATGTGTTCTTCATTAAAAATAGTTTGCAGCAATTATGTCAGAACTTACGTACCTTCAAGAGCAAACTTGCTGGAACCGTAGGCCGCACCTGTTGGCCCGCAAGCCCAGCCATTGACGGAGCTTATATATACCAAGGTGCCTTCTCCTTTTTCTCGAAGGTTGGGAAGTATTGCCCGAGTAATGTTAAGCGGTCCGTAAAAATTGACTTTGAAAGATCGATCCAGATATTCAGGACTGGATGTGAAAACCCGTTGTTAGTTTCTCCCATACCTGGAGTGCCTTCTTAAAGATGGGTTTTCGGAATAGCAGACATCATGAGATCATGCTGGAGATACTCACGTCAGGTCCTCTACCATACCGGCCATGACAATGCCGGCATTGTTCACCACGACATCAATCCCTCCTGGATATATATCCCATGCCCGCTGAAGCTTGGCTTGAATATCAACGAAAGGCTCCGTAACGTCTAGCTCCATAGTGGCGGCGCCAATTTCTTTGAGAGCAGCAAGCCTGACTTCAGCGTTGCGCCCAGTCGCAATTACATTATGACCAGCAGCGCGCAGCTGTCGGACAAATTCTTGCCCAAAGCCACTGGTACAGCCAGTAATAAACCAAGTCTTGGTAGCCGTTGACATTGTCCCAGCTGTGTAACTATACTGGTTCAGTGAGAAGATAAGATTCAAACAGTGTGTGGATGTGCCCAAAGCCGTTGGGTGGGGTCGTAAAAGACACGTTGTTCGCCGTCGCAAATGCAAGTGCCCCAGCTGACTAGTCTAATATTGCGAGGCTAACATAATACAGGGTCGTTAGAAAGCTAAACTGTCAAACAGCTTACTAGACCCGCCATTCTCAGTAGTGTATCACATGTGTGGATCTGGCGAGAGTCTACTCAGTCCAACTGCACCTCATTATAAAAGCAGACACTTTAGATGAGTGCAAGCTACGGATCAACTTTCACGGCTGATCGCCCCTATTGATATCTTATTTACGTTAGCACAATGTACTGAAAGTAAGCACAAAGCATATTCATAGTCGTAGTTATTCTTAACCGATAAAAACAATAAACATGCAGCCGGGCAAACTATCAAGTACTGCAACTAATCAACTAGTAAACTCCTCCTAAAATACCTTGAGCTTCTTTTTATTAAAAACATATGGTAGTCTTGTGATGCTAATAATTATTGTCGCAGTGCTGTCGGCGAAAAGCAGCAAGTTAAGCCTTGGAAGTGGTGCTTTGACGGTTGTTGGTTATGACTACTGCCAACATCGTCTACGTGGTCAAAAACAAACTCGTTAAATTAAATATTATTAGAAGAAATAGAAACTACTCTACTCTAAAGACTATGTCTACTGTAGCGACTGTTGCCTGTCTGGCTCAGAATTAAGAGCTAATTAAGAATGCCTGACAGAAAGAAGCTTCCAAGCGATCACGAGCAATTTTCGCCATGGTAAAAGCCGACCTCAACCCGGCCTCGAGGCCCAAATCCACGACGTAGACATGATATTACTGCTCAAAATCTATCCTAATCGCTCTGGTAGTCCAGAGCTTCTAGAAAGTTTCCCCCAGCAGCTCCCGCTAGAAAGAAAAGACGCCCGGCCACCCAGCGTAGCTCTAGCGCCCGCATCATATTTTCAGCGCCGCTCCTTGTCTGAGACCGGATTTGACAGACTTGTCCATCTTCAAGCTGGCGGAGCTTATATTTATCTCCCTTATGAACACGTACGGCTTCCCATATACGGTGTCGTTTGGCTCTGAATTCGGGAGACGGCTCTACCATTGCCTTGCAGTGCGAAACAGTCATATGCAGCCCAGCCTGTGCACCAGGATCATAAACACGATTCATAAGTAGCCAATGAAATGTGAATACGACAAGGTAGGCACCGTCTGCCCAGTCTATGTATAGTGGGCGAAAGCCGATGAGCCCGTAGGTATCCCACATTTGTCGCAGATAGGGGGTAAGGGTCAGGACGTTCCAGCGGTAGTCTATTCCGTCAAGGAAGTTGAACTGAGATCGATTTTCTTTGAGAAATGGCATCCCAGAGAGGCGTTCCGCAATATCAAAACATATCGGCAGGTATTTTTGGCTGGCCTCATCTGAGTTGACAGAACGAGACAAAATGCAGGTCCGCTCGATAGCCTGTGCCCTGCCTGTAACGACACACTTTCTACCGTCACGGTAGTCAACGTGATCTCGCTATTATCACAGTTTTCATGGTTAAAATCTGCTCTCTTGGGTATTTTGCGGCTGAGAGGAATTATGGAAGGCTTACCATGCTTCGGTCCAGCTTTTTATGCTCGGTTGACGTAACTGCACGATAACGCATAGCTGATGCCTTCAGAGGCTGTTCTTCCTTTGGGCGAGTCAACTCTTGTTTTTCTTGTTTTATACTGTCCTCTGTTACTGCTGAAACTGACTGACTGCCAGGACTACCAGCGGTGGCCCTCCCAAAGGTGCCCCATTTGAGCAGGCGCTTGGCAGCCTGTGTCAAGCGTCTTGTGACGGAATCCAAGGATGCTCGCATCTTCAGACTGCATTTGACTTTTTCGGGGTTCGACCCCGATGGCGAAACTTTATCATCCGCTGTTTCGCGGGGGGAATTAAACTCTTCGGCTCGCTCCGGGTAAGTTGAGAGAGCTAATCCTTGAACAACTAATATAATGGGTGCCATTAGTATGATGTCGTTAGCAATTTGATTGCATCGTTTGTAAAGAAAGAGAGAAATTCCAGTTAAAAAAGCACTCACAAAGTCTACCGAATAGCTCGGCCCCATCACCGTAATATTTGGCTTGTTCGGGAGATGCAAGAAATTGACCAAGGTCCTCCTCTGAAAACATGTAGAACAGGGCGGCATGCCAGTGGGTAAAGGACCAGCTCTTGTCATGAAAAATCTTTCGGAGATCTCTCACAACGGATGACTTTTTATGCAAGTCTCGCCAGTGAGGAATCGCTTCATCCTTTGGCGGGATGTACTTTGCCTTTGAGTACGGGAGTTCAGCCTCCATCTCAGGTGGGTTACCTGCTACCAGACAATAGGGGTAGGGTGCTGTTTGAACTTTCTTGCTTCTCTTGCTTTTCTTTGTCATTTATTCGGTTGCTTTTGATGATTTAAAATTAGAAAGAACTTGAGAAGAGAAAAGATGACAGAGGCCTGGCATCTGACTGTCCACGGTTAAATAGTAAACTACATTACGTTTTTTGTAAAGCCATAAAACCAATCTTTTGGCTTTCGTTGCTAAATGCTGCTGAAATGAAAAAGTTTAAAAGTTTAAAAGTATTAATCTAGCCCGGAGAGACTTAGAGTTCCCAGGTATATTTTAGGTTCTGAATGACCGCGCCTCATTGTGAAGTTTGGCGTGCGCCTCTCTTCGTGAGTAGGGTGTAAGTTCCAGGGTCGAACCTCCCCACCAGAGTCTATTCCGTACATGAGACTATAAATCTTTTGCAGTTAGTCGGTACCGCATACATCATTACTTGGCCAGGCCAAAAAAGGTCGTGGAGGGGAACATATGAAGGAGAAAAATTGAAGTAGAACGGGCGGTAATAAAATGAATTGTGACAAGCCCCTAGTTTCGGTTGGTCATCGAACGACGGGTTAGGTACAGATTTGTATTCAAGTGAAGTGCAGTAGCGGTTGAAAATGTTGGGATTCAACTACCGGTATCCGGACACTCTACATCTCTCATCCTTGACAGTAAAATAAAGCATGGATGAAATTCGCTGCCGATGAAGAGACTTGTTGGAGCCTTCTCTAATATTTCTGTGCAAGTTTTTGTTTCTGCTTTTGCTTTTGCAAAAACGCACCAAACGGCAGCCGCGAAATATGCATGGCCGCCGCCGTACATGAAACAAACAAAGCGCACTATATCACTTCAAGAGCCAAATTGGAGCTTGTAGAAGCGACCAGTGGCCATTTGTCTACTTTGCTGCCAGCGCTGGCCGCCGCGGCACATGATCTGGCGAGGGGCAGACTCACCGTGGTATCAGTGTCGTTGTATGTTCAGCCTTGTAGTCAGCCTTTGCTCAGTTCCGCCAAGGAGGCGGCCAGCAGCATGATAATGGCACTTTGCAAAATGGTGCGCGCACCATGTGGACAGATGCAGGCCGCCTCGCTGCCCAAGTTCATGGATATTTGAGGGGTCGGCCATTCCATACCGCCACGACTCAATAATTTTAAAAGTCGCGAGTCCTCATCACGAGCGTCTACAAGCAGCCTTCATTCTCACAACCTAGACGAGGTTCAATTTTGCCCTTATTTTCCTTTCTTTGCAAGATCGCACCTCTCATAATTCACCATGGCAGAGCTACTTGTAGTGGCGCACAAACTTTATGAGTATTTTGCCAAGATTCGAAGCGCTCAAGAAATTATTGACAAATATTATAATACGCTGATTGCCACTAAGTATGTACGAATATATTAACCGAGTGGCCCAAGAAGAGAAGACTAACCGCACTTTGTAGCTAGTTGTTACGGTGAAAAAGCTTGTGCAGGATGTCAGTGGCATAGACGCAGTCACGATTCTGCATGACCAGAGGGAAACGTCCCTTCTTACTTTCTGCAACGAAGTCGTCGAAATAGCCCATAATGATGTGGACAAAATCTTGAAAAAATATAAGCAAGCGCACAAGTCGAAGCTGGAACGAGTCAAAGCCTTTTTCAGAGGCAAAAACAAGGATGTCGAATTTGTCTTTGCTGAGGCTGAGATTAAAAGGTCCATTGATACTGTGGTACGGGCCCAGTCTTCACTTGAAACGGCACTGACAATTGCCATTTTACACAACACAGCTGCGGGGTACGCACGATACTGATTTATATACTATTCATATGATACTAACTAAAGATTCAACAGGCAGCACGATATTCGCAGTCAAATACAGGGTCTGAAGCAGCAGATGTCGGCGGATTTTAGGAAGCTGCGTGAGAGCCACCACGAAAATATACGGAGACTAAAAGACACGCCTATCCGATTAAAAGAGGTAAGCACCTCGCCGGACTCTGTCGCATGCACAGATCAAAATATTTCTCGGCCGGAGTTGCAAAAGAGCGACTGCGGAAGAACAGCCGCCGCCAGTCCATCTTCCTCTGGCCTTCGCAGCCCTGACAATGAGCGCAATGTTTCAAATGCCTCTTACGCCATTTTGGAACAGGATTTGTTCAATAGATATGACAACAAGACCCCGCAAGCCCTCTCGATCCACAATCAAGCCAAGTGGAACTCAGTTGATGGCGATGAGTCCAGCTCGTCTGAGTCCGGGACAGAGACCCCCGACCACTACGATCTGGAAGTCGCCTTTGGCAGTGGCGAGCTTGTTCACATTCCAGCCGGGACGGGACAAATCTCCATAGGTGCAGCCACTGCCGCACCAGCAGACGATCCTTGCACCCGCGCCAAGGTAGTCAGCCTGAAAAGACCTGCCCCCGAATCAAATGCGAAAGCTCTTGTAAAGTTCCTGCAAGCCAGCAAAGGCAGCGAGAAGGAGGACAAGAGACATCAATATACCCCGGCTGCAATCATCAACTTGTTTTACGGGCCAGATTTCCGGTTGAGGGATCTATGCCAAGATGATTCTGAGGGCGAGAACAGAAAAGAAGAGTCACCGGTGTCTCGTTTATGTGTAAAAGAAATCATCGGCTTGGGGGTTCAGGAACTTTACATTGCTCGACGATGCAAATCTTCTTGCCATCACGTCAAGATAACTCTCCTGACGGGCGAAATCAGCCTGACAAAATTGGAACAATATGACTACTTGAACCTTGCTATTGTCGCATCAGGTGAGAGACAGCCAAGGCTTATCAACCCTTGTCATGGACTAGAGGTTTCTGCATTTGAACTTTGCCCCAAACCATGCACCCACACGCTTCTTAGCAATTTTAGTGGTGTGGCGAAGGAACTGTCTCCTAAAAAGTGGTGCTGTGACAGTGTGTTGCTTGGTGCATGGCCACGTTATTATAAGGGGTCTGACGACGAGGATACCAGTAATAACAACGGAGATCTGCGCCTAATTTGTGAAAACGCTGACCGTGCCCTCGTTCTTGCTTCAAGCACAGTCACTAGCCAAGTCGTGGAGAGTCAGAGCGCCTGTGTCATAATGTAGGAAGCTATCTTGAGCATAGCAGCCAGACAATATTCATTCATTCATTCGAGTTCCATTAAGCCCGACAGACGTAGCTAGAATGTCATCTATCTGCTAGATCCAATAGTCACTTCTCAAGCTTGCAGCTTTGTTCCTCCGACTTCTTGACAAGGAGACACACTGGATGCAATTGGATTTTGCCCTCCCACTGTATTTATATCACTGTGATTAATGTGTCTACACGCCTGTGTGGGGTTGTTTGACATAAAACCTACCGGAATGGCAGTAAAACTTGCTCTGCTATTCTGGAGAATGGAATCACATCTGACCGCCAAATTGTCCAAAGTGGTGGTTCGCCCGTGAGATGCGGACAATGAAATGCCGTAGGAATCAGCCTCAAAATTAAGCCGACTCATACCGCGACATTAGAAAAAAAGCACCGAAAATTAACCATGACCCTGGCTTAGAGTCATTGAACACGAACTGAATTTTTGCTTTTGCGTTGTGTCAAATGTAAGCTAGTTAAATGAGTGATATCTTCCAGGTCCACGCCGCTCGAAATATGTAGCCCGAGCTCCCAATTCGCAGAGCGCTTGCTTTGCCTCCAGCGAACGAGCTGGGTTGCAGATATATGAATCTGTATCAAGGGTCAAGCTGTCTAATAATTGTCCTCAATGTTTTAATTTAAAAAACAACAATTTGGTCACTACGGCGTTCAACAGCCGTCGCTACAATGTGCCCGTGTATATCCGCGGCGTATGCGTTTTAGAACCAACAGAGAACCACAGCGGTGTAATTTGGCTCGAGGTAGGAATTGGGTAGCAAAAACGGCAAATACAGGTAGCGGCCCACTTTGCGTCTTTTACACTACTGAAGACATGAGATACTGGACCATGGTGGCGCCGCTTTTGGTCACCAGACGATGAAGAATGCGGCTTTACATATAAAACGCCATATCTCTGTTGGATCACACGCCATGATAAACCCTTATTGGAAAGTCAATGTCATGATGCAACACTGTCAGACATGTGCATCAGCAACTGGCTAGGATTCTAGTACGCGAGTAATTCACCGGCCAGCACGTGCGAGCAGATTGCCGCTTGCCGACTACCGGCTGACCGATTGGCTAGCTAATTGGCCTAGTGGGCGCAAAAGATAAATTTGTCTCAGTCTCTTGTCGACTCGGTCAAGGTACTCTGGCCACTTTGGCCGAAGTCGGTTTTGGAATGCGAATCAGATCGCAAGGTTCAAAATCGTGTCAGTTATGTAACCGACATTTATTCGAATTAGCCCCTCAGAATTGGTTCTATATTGTAAAACTTAATTATCAAGTATTAATCTGTAAGTGCACTTTATAATCTACATGGGGTCTGTTGGTTGCCGGAAGGCTTAAGCCAAGAGACGGGTCTATCTGCTGTACACGGCCCTTAGGGTACGGCTCAGTTATACGAGGCTAAATAAATTTAGTTACACACAGTCCAATATCGGCTTACCTTGATTTTCAAACTCCAGACACCTAGTACTTTAAAAGTCTCTTCCAACAGGCTCTGCTGGGGAGGCTCAGATGGTTCCAGGCAAACTGGTAAAGCAGTCCAAGCAGAGAGCCGAGATCTCTTCCATGAAACGTTCTGGAAGATTTACTAGATATGCCATCTTAAATAGGCCCTACTGTTGAGATGAAAGAAAATTGCGAGCCATTCATCGACAGGCGCGGAGGCGGTCCATTGCCTTGAATACCTCTCTTCCAGCAAGTCCATTCTACGGGGTGAGAATTACGCTCATAAATTCATCTTTCCTTATAATAGACGCAACCCCTGTACGCACTTGCTTTCCGTCCCGCTCCCTGTACTTCCAGGGTGGCCGAGACAGGCAGGTGACATCGGTGATATCGGTGACATTCGGTGGACATCGGTCGCTGACGACAACACCACCAAAATCCCAACCCTACTCCAGCCCTACTCCAATACCGGTTAGCGGGCAAGAGGAAAAACTTATTGAAAGAGTCTGGCTACTACTGCGAAACTGGGCAACCCTGGCAGCGCCTTTTGCTATAGGTATGCTCAGCCAGTCGTTCTTTATGGCGAGGGAACATGGGCCAGCCTCTCCTTCCTGTGCAGACCTTCAGTTCTCAGTAATTTAGTTTCGGCAACTAATGACTTCGACCGACGTAGCGTGACTGCCACGTGTGTCAGTGCGTGCGGGTGCGTTCGGCCATCTGGGCCGCTAGTTTAAGCCTTATCTAAAGCTTTCTGGTCAGCCTTGAATCAGTTGCAGAACCAGGTGAAATGCGCCTCTCTCCACGACAAGCAGTTTACAGCTGGCAATGCGGCTTACAGGTCACCTTTCATAATTAAGAGTTAATTTAAAAGTTATTAAGACGCCTTCTTGAGTTTGCCAAGAGGTTTACATGTCTGCTTTAATTTGACAGCTCCGCATTCTCTCTCACAGATGAGAGTCAGTGGGGTGGGCTGTAATATAGTTTGAATAGGATCCGCCACGGTATTGAAAAGCCCATCGTGACCTGCTCCTTTGGGCGGTTGGTTCAAGCCCCCAGGTAGCTAGTCTCGCGAATTTGGTAATACTGGGACTAGTAGTATGGATCAATGGCACTACCTGCTAAATTCCCCTTTGGTCTAGACATGATAAAGCTTGGCAGTTGCTAGCTCCGGGAAAAACCCAGAGAGTAGATACAGTAGCTGAATGGTAAGCACTAGCACTTGAACACGTTCCATAGTTTAGCTCGGCAGAGAAGCTTGTATGGTGTCGAGATGTCTCTGTCTGCGCGTGCGTGATGTATAGACAGCAACACAGGCAAGGACGGTCGTCAATCACAACTCTCAAAGTAAATCACGTAAATCAATGTATATCTCCACTCCTGTCTAGACGTCTTTAAATATAAATAGGATAGTTTAACCCTTTGTATTCAGCTGATAGCTATTACAATTCAAGCACTTTGCCACTTACAACAAACACTTGCCAACAAGCACTGCACTTTTAGCACTATAAACCTCCCTTTAATAATGCAACTCTCTACAGTAGGTCTACAATTCGTTGCCAGAATAACTCATAAAAGCAATTGTGCTAACACAGTCTAGATCCTTGTTCCTGCTCTGCTGGCTGAAGCTGCAGTAGCTGCGCCATCTGGGTTTTGCTTCTTTCACTGTCCTAGTGCGGAGTTCAGTATTTGGTACCAAAGCAACCACAAGTCAGACTGCAGTTCAAAGCCCACAATCAAGACAAATATTATTGGCCCGTCTTTGAGCATTACTAATGGCGTTTGTACCGGGGTTGGAACTCAGCCTTTCGACCTCGTCAGAATGGGCAAGACGAGTGACATTCCTGGCCATGGCTGCCGGCTGACCTTTTACTCGGACACTACTTGCTCCACGGCACTTGTCCCCGCAGTTGACATTAAGACAAACAATAATGGTGACAGCCAGTGCTTTGGATTCCCGGGTAGGGCTGCGGCCCGAGCTGCAAAGATGGAATGCTTCCCCTTGTGAGCCAAGCGCACTACCTAGAAGCTTGAGGATGAGAGGAGAGGCGACTGTATATAATTAATTTTGTTTTCTTTGTGTTGTGCATATTGTGAAGGAACCTCTCCCCATCTGTAGTTGAATTTTGAATGGAATCAGGTTATTATCCTACATACCTGCTTAGCCCTCAACCCGTGCAAGCGGAACTAGCTCGCGCTCGTTCCAACAGTGACGCAGTGCCTGTATACGGGGCCGTCCATATTCTTGGGCCAAGCAGTGTAAACTAATCTCACCTTGAACATAACGATTAAGAAAAGCATTGCAACTTGCCGCACTTATTCATCCTAGACTTTGACAAGTGGTACCTTCATTAGTCCATTTCCAGTAGTCAACGCGAATTGTTGTTGGATGAAAAGTAGCAACAGATTCAGGATTTAATTTGAAGTTCTGCAGATAAAAGAATTGTGTAATTAGTATTTTCATACACACGAAAAACCAGCGGAGCTACAAAGGTCCTGCAGTATTTTATCTTCGCCGTACTAGAACACCAGTCCCAGCGAGAGCGGCTGGCACTGCATCTCTCTCACAAGCTAGCTGGTGGAGCGTTATTTTCTGTAAGAGTGATGCACATTGATCAAGTCATGCAAAATGAAATTATTATTGCTAAATTAGGGTCCGACTGCAAGCTTCGGCTTCTCCCCCTCATAGATCCTGAAGCTGTCGCGTATTGAACTTCTATCTGTAAAGCCGGCCCGTGGAATCGTTGTCATTAATTTGTAGAGGATAGTCCTCAGCAGAAGAAGGGATATCGCGCCGGATAGCCCCATACCAAAGAATAGTAATTGCTGAGATGAGTCCCATCAGAACCACATCAAGCACGTATGTCGGCCACTCATGAATCTGAAGGTACCCATCTTGACCTTGGCTATACTCCAACAAGCGATATATGTTGCGGACAGTTACTAATACACTGCACAGATAGAGTGATAGCAGCATAGTCGTAAACCTGACATGAGGAGGGATGGTTGTGGCAAGCTTTTTCGACACGATGCGAATATGAAACGTGACTGCGCAAAGAGCAAACAGACCAAATAAAATAACTTGGAGCCCCAGGCCAGCAAGAATAATGTTTTGTGCCAATTTAATGTCATTGGCGCCATTGGGATGCACCAGCTTGGCGGCACCGGCGGCCTGAACGAGGAAACAAAAGATGTCGCCGCACACAAAGATTTTACTCAGCCAGCTCAAACGAATGAATGATAGCTGCGCATAACCTGTGGCTCGAATAAGTCGCCCAAGGAACATGTAGATCCCTGCCGCATACACGATCGGAGCGAGCAGGATTAGCAGCGTCTGGATTATGAAAGGCTTTGTCGCGGACAGGTGCTTGTTGGAGTATGCGCGGGCAGCAAGACCCACCACCTCAACTATTTAACGAAAATCCTTATCAGCATGGGAATTGTATTGATGTGACATGTCTACCGCAAGTCTAGAATAGCCAGTGTGGCGCGAAGTTGACGTACAGGCACCTGCCAAGACGAAAGCAATGCCAAACCAATTCTTTGTGGAAAAGATCTTGAAAATATGCCATAGAGTGACGACTAGAATAAATATGCCCACAATGATGGCAGCGACGGCTGAAGGCACGAAATGAGGGTATAGGTTGACTTGGCTGTCCATGTTGAGACCAAGGTGGCGAAGTTAAAGGAGCGTAAGTAACTAAAAGAATGACTTTGACGTTGGAGTACAATAAGCAAAATTATGAGAAAAAAAATTGAAGAAAGGAAAAAGCCGATTGATGCTGGGCATCGAGATTTATATCTTGGCTGGACAATCTGGCTCTAGACGCCCAGAATACGTCGCCCCAAGCCGAGCAGAAATCTAAAGGAAGTTTCTCCTATTTCTCCTATTTAGTACGCAAACCATCTGAAAACGGGCAAATGGAATGGTGTTTATGCGCTGCACAGCCCTGCCGAGGGCGCTGCCAAGAGCCATTCTGCCACGCAAATGCCTGCCGACACTTGACTGGCTAGGGCCGGGAACTAATATTAGCAAAGCCGGAATTAAAAAGCCGAACGCATGCTGGCGCCACTTGCCTACGCTAAACCGAACGAGGGTATTTCGGTGCAGCACCCCTGTCTTGCCTTAGTGTCGGAGCGGATGATTTTGCCCGCTAGTAGAAGCATCCGGGGCTGTGAGCGACGTCGCGTACGATGACGACGCCGGGGATTCCGCCGACACTCATAAAGTTAAATCTTGCAACCTCATGGATGGCAAACAAAAGAAAGACACTGGTTTCCTTTCCCTTTAGTCCTTCCAACACACTCATCATAGAGTAACGGCAACCGGCGCGAGCACCTGGCCAAACGATTGACCATGACGAGTTGCGTGGGCGAGGCAGAGACTGTCATCAAGCAATGCCATACATGTCGGCGCAAACGATGGACATGTGATGCCAGAAAGCCCCGATGCATGCGATGCACGGAGAATGGAATCTCATGCTTGGGCTATGGCGACCAGGCGTACGTTTGGGTGCGACCGCATTTGTCCAGTACCCGGAGAAAGAAGCGCAAAGTTGGACGGCCGAGGATAACGCTGATGGTGGCTCATGACGAAGAGGACGTGGGCGGTGGCGAGGAGGACCAACGAAATGGGAGTGGGAGTCATTTTGGCCAGGTGGTACGGTGTAATGAGCCAATTTGCCACGGCATCACTCCGGCAAATTACTACGAAGAGCAATTGTCTCATCAAATTTTATCATACTGTTTGTGCAACGTAACTGCCGCCCAGTAATGAGGATGCCCGCTAATCCGATACTTTTGCTCTAGTCGACGAGATAATCATCCCCGGTACTGCCATTGCACCCAGCGCAACGCCGCCAACCAGCCTTCGGATTCACTGGCGAAATATCCCGCCTGTTGGAATGGATATGCTCATAACCTCTGGATTGAGCCACCAAACTATCCAACTTGAGCTTAGGAACCGCAAAACTCGCTCCGCAGGTCACACTGATGGCTTCGGTTACGAGCCCATCGCCTCATCGAGCCTGCATCTTGCCCTATGTACTGGCCCGTTGGTGAGACTGGTTTATAAATACCACCAGCGCGTGTTCAAGAGGCTAAGTGAAATGCTCAATGCGGCCTCGGAGGCTTTCCTTGACATGGTTTTGATGTCGATAACAGGTTTGATGCGAATAGAGGTAGGTATCGGGAATGTGACGTATCTTAGTCTACCAAATAATTTCGTCCTTTTCTAACGTTGTGAAATTGGAATAGGTGCAGCAATCGCCGTTTAATGCCTGTCAGATGCACTTGGATGGAGCGCGATCTGTTATCCTACATCGCGGAGGGGTCACTGCTCTTGCCACGAGGCATCTGAGGACTAGTCGCATGCCTCTGAGGGCCTTCATCCTGTATGTGCTATGTTATACCTCAAGATGGCTGGGGTCCTGAATTGAATGATGTGTGGAAAGCTAATGAAATGGTAGTGCGGATGTTATCGGTGCCATGCTAGTACCTGCGTACCACCTGAAAGAGGAACTCCTGTCTTCACAGCTTCAATACATGCCTCATATTGACGATATATTTACGGGAGATCAGTCCTTTGAATGGCCCTGCCCGAGTCATCTGCTCGGACTAATCATCACCATCAACTACTGCCGAATGACGAGTGGAAGAATGCTTGCTTCAGCACAAAATATCGATGATAACAGCGCCCAGATTCTCAAGAACGCAATTTCATTTGATGCCGTCTCTGCTGGCTACCAGCAGTTGGAAGACCTGAGCCTGATATCTGAGTGTGGACTTGACGATCCGAAAGACGGCTCTGTAGCATCTTATCAAAATGATGTGCTTCGTACGTGCCAAGATCTTATGCATACGTTCCAATATGCCGTTATTCTTTACTGCTTGAGAACTCTTTACCAGGATCGTGGCATACCGATACCTACTACAGTCTGGTCGGATCTCCCAGAGACTACGTCATTCTCATCAGATGCGACAACTAATACCGAACTCTTTCATAGCCGAGTGCTAAAGTTGCTTCTGGACTCTCTGCGGGCATTCAAGGCTGGCAACACTGCTCGTTGGCCCAATAAGATGCTGGCCTGGCCGTTATGGGTTGCAGGATTCGTGCTAGATCATAAGGATGATGCTGCAGAGGCGTCAAGACTCTTCATTAAAGAGTACCTGTACGACTTGGGCTGCGAACTTGGTAGCCTCGGCCCTGTCGGTGCCGCTGTCACGCTGGAGACGGTCTGGAAACAGACAGTCGGGGACGACATGGCATCAAAATGGACTTGGGATCAGCGGCTGGCGCTGATGGGGAACTCGGGTTTCTTCTTTCTTTAACCGTGCTGACCCCTCATCAAAGTCGTTGTTACTTCGTCGGCGAGATGCGGAAGTTGGAAGGCTAAGCCTACATGCCTTAGTATTGGTGTGCATGACAGGTCTTAAAGAGGCCCCAGTTCTTGAGTTGTTCACAGAAAAACATAGGCAGCTCCGAAAAAGCATGGAGTTTTCCAGAAAGATATTTATGTGGTTTCTTTACAATCTTCACCTCGGCAACCGCCCGTGCCTTCACACGCCACTGTCACGTACTGCGCCCCAAAGACGATCCGTTTTCCGTTTTCGCGTCATGTTCGCAGAATCGCGAAAGTCGCGTATCAGGTGCAATGACGTGGTAACTATGGTACACCGCCAGCTCGCCGTCCACGGAGGAACGGCTCTGGTTGGCGGCCTGCTTGGATTCGGTGTCGACCATTCGTCCAGGAAGAGCATCGACAGCTTGCATGCCCAGCGGCCAGGGGCGCCGCTAAAGCTCTTTTACGGTGAGAACCTGGCCCCTTCTTTTGAGGGGCGAGGGCGATGGCGGATGGACGAACAGTTACTCAGTTCCGGTCAGCAACAACAAGGGCGCCCTCCCGTTCAGGTGCAGTCGCTAGCGCACGAGCGAAGATTGACTTGCTGTATGAAAACGGAGTACTATTAATGAAGTATTATATGGACACCTATTTTCGTGAAAAAGAAAAAAAAAAGGCCGTTGCAACGGGGGGATGAGCTCAATTAAATGATGGCAGCCCTCGACCATTCACAGATCCTTGAGAGAAACCATCCTGTCTTTCCGCACCATTCTCACTCGGAATTGCGCTCCTCATTCTCAGGTTTAGTAACGGAACACTTTGAATTTCGAGCTTTTCTCCATTCAATCCAAGGAATAGAGAGGAAATAGGGGCCGGCAACAACGACGGCGAGAACTATATAGGCAGTACGGAAGCTGCCTTTGGCGCCAGCAAGCCGGAGGCCCAGCCCACCGTTAATGATACTCACAAGCATGAGACTGCGACCGTACCATACGTGAAGGTAGCTAAATACACCGCGACGCCGCTGGCGCTTGAAACGCAAGTGATGGATAGCTCCGAGAACTGGTTGTATGGCCATCAACGCGCAGATTATTGTGCCGCATTTGGTGTGAGAGTTGTGCCAAAACTAAGCAAGCAAGTTAGTTATCCAAGCGTACAAAACTGTGACTGGCAGTGATATTCGAAACCAAAACTTACGATACCCAAGCGATGAGCCATGGCATAGCCCAGGCCGAGACCTGCCCACATGGCAAGAAAAGCAGTGATCTGGAAGGAAGCGTGCAACCACCATTTGCCCATAGCCGGCATTAGCAAAGCTCCGATAGGGTACAACACAACCCAAACCAGTGTCATAATCACTCCGTGGCCGTATCGAACAGCATTCGAGACAATATCGCCGCTTGAGCTGCTTCCTGATACAATACTACCAGAATCGCCACTGCTGTTACCATTTCCAGGGCTGCTGCCACTTGTATTCGTCCGGTTCTCTGGCATGAAAGGATTTGAGTCGGCATCCACAACCGCATTACTAAGGTTAATCTTGAAAATAGAATGGCCATCGTGATAGTCGATGACCGCGTTCTTATCTTGAGAGTTGATCGGGTTGCCAACCTTCCACGCAGAAATCCAGCCGCTAGAACCAGTCAGAGCGGCGTCTGTGCAGTCACCACAGCGCACATTCGCTACCATTTTGTCGCCAATGACACCTGAGCCTGATAAAAGTTCAACATCGGACCGCGCCTTGTACTGGGGCATGATGTGCGGAGCACCCGGCCTTGTGCTAAGCGTAATGTTACCAGTACCGTCTGTGTACATGAGGAATATATCGGCACCATTCATCTGGCTGCCGATGCCGAGGGCGACCCATCCGTACGTCGTTGGGGCCCGTATTTGGAAGTAGATGTTACCGGAGCCAGACTGAATGGCGGCTTGTGGGACGCCCCAGCTGAAGCAGATGTTTGAGTCGGCGGCGACGCAATAGGGGGTGCTTGCGGCACGCGCACTGATGGCACCTACGAAGGCGGTTAGTCATTTATTGAGTGGACTTGGTTGTAACGGCCGGACGTTGCGCACATACTCAAGACAGCAAGCGCCATAGGGCCAGTGAGGGATATTGTATGGCGCATAGTTCGTCGTTGGCGTCACTTCAAGGAATTGACCTTGGCTGCTGTGACTCTACCTGTTTAGTTTGTTATGTTGTATTGTACGGTATTGAACAAGCCGCTTGCCAGAAAAGAATGCTCAGCTGTGCAGTGGGCAAGGAGAGAATAACAGAGTTGGCTTTCATGGACTAAATATACCAGCTATTGCCCCTGGAAATCAACGCGGTTTAGCCCACCAGAGGCGCAGCATATGCGCAGAGCCTGCCTGTACCGGCACCAAACAGAAATTAAGCAAGTTTCAAGGACAGAGCTCCTCAAAACGTAGCCAGGAAGCGTAGTTGGGCATATTCTGACTAGATACACGCAGTTGTCATTGAGCTGCGAGGGGTGTAATTATTAAAACGGAACTGAGGTTGTCTATCTGTTACTCATAAAATAAGATTCCAAACCAGACCATTCAGTGGCTAGCCCGTGGCTCAATTGGAATGTTGAAAGATGAGGCTAATTGAGCTCGCATATTTCCATACAACGGTTTAGTTCATTAATTCCGAAGTAGTAGCAAATATTGACAAACACCGAGAATCTGGGGTCAGCCATGGCAAAAAGTGGACTATCTCCGAGGTGGTGATAAGCCACTGGAGAAATTCTAGCTTAGCACGGCGTACTGGACCATGACTAGCTAGGTACGGAGTAGTTAGCGCTGATTAACGTTAAAGGGAGGTTAATAACGTGCAGAGCCTCGGAAGCCAGTTGACGCATCAGGCTCGGACTTTCATAGTCCATGCGTAGTGCTGACTGCACCTCAAGGCCAACAGATAATGGATATAGTTTAGTGATTGTCGGTACGGAAGAACTCTACAATGTTGCATATGCAGCTGCGGATTCACCCTGGCGCCAAATAGTCTTGCTTTCGTGTTCGTATTGTTAGCCCAGTAAGCGGCCAGGGGAACCAAGCTCCTTCTCAAGTCTAGCTTGCAGGCCGAATCTAGACCAATGCGAGCTCTTAGCTGAATCCCACCAGGCTCGGTAGTTAATCGCTATCTGTTTATTTGTCTCATCGTGGAGATCGGTAGGGCACGGTGTCATTAACCTCGTCGTATGGTTAATTGCTTTGGGGCGTTCAAGTAAGCCTGCCAATTCGAAAATGGAATTCAAAACGAGGTTAGATTCTAAAGACCAAGGTCCAATAGGCCGCCCTTAACTTATGGACCATAACTGCAAAGTTCTAGCCGCGCCTTGCATTACTGGGCAAATTGCAGTTTACTGCTAAAATTGCGTAGGGCTTAGCGGATTCTACATGATCTGTTTCGTCCAAGACATTATGGCCATCTGAATTGTATCTAAAGCCACTATAAAGAAAGGTTATATGCATTGTGATGCTCTATAATTCATGTCCAGGCAGATGTGACTAAGTGAAAGAAGTCCACATATCTCAAGTGCAAACTGTGACAAGGATGAAGGCTAAGAGGATTCGGAGAAGGTCCGCATCAACCCTTACCCACCTTTTCAAATACTTTCATTTAGCTAACTCTTTGGAATCAAGACGTCAAAGATTTTAGAAGGCTTGATCGTCAAACAACGGTGCGCCTTACTCGGCACCTTAAATTAGACCGTATCTGTTGCGCGGGGTGTGGATAGCGACAGAGCAGGCCTCGGCTTCGGCACAGCCTTCATTTTAGTAACTCAGCCACATAGCCGCTTGGTCACCAATAAGCGGAATACCTCCTACACGCCCTCGTAGCTACTGCTCCTGCTAGTATACGACTTCAATGCCATGCTTTCTTCAGCTGAGTGAGTGTATTCTGGGCCTGGTTAACCTGGTATTTTCGTATTCTTGTTGAGGCAGAATGGCGGATTGGGTAGTATATCGTGTCCTCGACTATTAAAGCAAATGTTTCCGCCAACCATCTCTCTCTTCAAGTCATCTCAACAAAAACTTTACCTCTTCTACCAACACACATACCTACACATACATACCTGCACTCATACATCGCAATGCGCTCTAGCACAGTTCTCCCCGTCATCGCTCTCGCTGCCAACACCGCGGCCAAGACTGTCAATGTCGACGTCGGTCAAGGTTTCTTCTCACCTGGTGTCATCAAGGCCGACAAGGGCGACACAATTGAGTTCCGCTGGATTGCGGTTGGGCACAGCGTCGCGACCGGCCTGAAGGATAAAGTCTGCCAGCCAGCGCCCAATGCTTTTTTCTCTGGAGAAATTTCCACACTCAACGTAAGTATCTTATTTTCATTGTATCTTTTTCCTCCACAGTCGCTGCATGCAATGTTCTGAAAGCTAGATTAAGCTGGCTTTCTATTCCTTCCTTCTGCGTTGGCTAATTTTTCTGCTCAAAAATAGACAACTTTCTCGGTCACAGTTGACTCGACCGATCCGACTTATATTTACTGCACTCTTCCTGGCCACTGCCAAGTTGGCATGGTCGGCGTCATCAATGGAGATGAGGATGGTCTGAATGCCTACAAGGCTGCTGCCGCAAAGTCTTCTGGGAGTACGAGCCCGGACAAGGTTGGTGGTGGTAGTCTCGGCATGGCCAGCTCGTCCACGGGCACAAGCAGCAGCGCAACTGCAACTGGCAGCAGCAAGACCTCTGCTAGCAGTACCCCCTCGTCCTCATCCTCGTCAGCTCCCACTTCCAACGCTGCTGTGAGCCTCAAAGGCTCTGTTGTTACTTTTTTCGCCGCCGCCGGTGTTGCTGCTATGATGCTCTAAAATACAGAGAAGGATGGACATGGATACGGCTTCAGTGTATCAATATGTTACGCAATTGTAGCACCGCAGAGCAGCGTAGGCATGGTAGGCACGGCTAGCTACTGATTAGCAGAAGCACCTCAGTCGCCTATCCAGAAGCCTATGGGACATTTTTCATTCTTATATCTTATTTTTCACCAAACTTGAATTATTATTTTGTTATCTGGTCCTTTGTTTGTATTGATTTTACGGTTCTTTTTCAAGTGACAAGGACGCCTCCGCCATGAGGCTGTCGGCTCTTCCCCTTCAAATCCTCTACATGAGCAAGGCAGGGCAGTCCGACGTGTAGCTCTATCATGCAACAGCTTATTGCCCAGCTTTGAATAAGAAACATTGCTTGAAATATTAATTTATACATCGTACATGTGATGGAGCTCGGCAGATTTCTTAGTCACTGATGACTTGCTCTTTAAAAATAAGGCCCGGGTGTCCAAGTATCAGCGAAAAGGCAGAAGCCAAAATCAATCTAGTTTTATGAGCGCTGTCAGTAAACCTGAAAGGCAAAGCATGTCAAGGAGAGACTTACGCTCCCTCAAGCGCAATAAACAGTTTCTCATCGCGAACCAAGGACCCGCGATAGCCCTGGCGTAGCTCGACCACGCGGTACACACAGCGAATAACAATAAGCAAAATTGCCAAAGACAAGAAAGTAAAGAACGTATACATTCTGCATCCATATAAGTCCCTAACAATACTGGATCGGAAATAGCGGTACATATAATCACCCATAAAGCCACAGAATATACAAATGGTAAACACTTGTAAAGACAGGCTGCAGAGCGCAAGATTAACACCGATCTTGCTGGTTCCGCTGGAGGCGACAGATAGGGCGCCACCAGCTGCTTGAATGACTAGTGATAGAAAATCGCATGGTATAAAAATCCAATAGAAATAGCTTGGCTTAAACCGGGATAGAGCTGGTGAAAAGATCGTTATAACCTGGGCGAGTGTGATGTATATAGAGGCGCAAAAGTAAATGGGAGTGGTCGTGACACAGACTGCAAATAAATACAACAAATTAGTGGCTGTTTGCTTATCGGATCAGATATATACCTACTAATCTGGAGCATGAAAGCTGAGAAATTGAATGGATTTATAAACATCATGACACGGCCAATGTATCCGAGGATAGCGGAGGCGCAGCCAACAAGGATGCTACATGTAAAAAGCCAAAACTTCCAGCGTATGCCCTCATAGAGATGGATAGCTGCTGCAGCTGCAAAGAGGGCAATAAATGCCGAATTTGCTGCTAGGGATGGACGGTAGCCATAAACAGAGTATTGTACAGGGCAAGCAGCCAGTGTGCAATTACCTTTCGGCCCAAATACGACTGTCCCGGGCGGTATTCCGTGAGGCATGGCGGTGTTGGACCTTGCGTTTCCAGTCGCCGTCTTGGCCTATAAAGAGACGGTGACAAGTGCGGTACTCGTAAAGGGCGACAGCATGGAGATTTTCGCCAGAAGATGGAGAGAATATAGCTGAGATAACAGAAAACTTATGCATAAATACAGCAGATTGGCGAAACTTTAACCAGCAATCGTCCGCCGGGAGCGGGACATGGAGCCCTTTGGCACCATGCTTGCCGCAAGTACAAGATCGGAACTTGTTGGAGCTAGATCTGAAAGAGCCTGGAAGGCTGAATGGGGAGGAGGCCGACGCCCAAGACGTTATAGCTGACGTGTAAAAATGTTGGGGTGTCGCATTCTGAATCCGACGAGACTCGACCTGATTCCTTGGCCAATTAACATGGTCGGCGAATTCGAGTTGCACTTTACGCGCTGGCCTAGCTTTGTTACTTGCACATTCTACTGGTACCTTGGTCACTTGTCCCTTGCCAGCTCTCCTGGGCGCCTTTGTATGTTTGTGCCGAATAGTAGCAGGCTGTGGCGGAGAAATCATGCAGCTCTTATTGGACACTTTGTTGGCATCAATGATAGAGGCCACTGGTGCACGGGAGCCTCAGACGTTATCGACTGGAGCGTGCGACGCTTCGAAAATGTGTCGCCTCAGTGCTGGTCTCTACTGGTGCTTGTGACTGTGTAACTTCGTTATGCAGATACTTCGGCCTCTTGGACAGGTAAATATTTGTGCACTGATTTTTTATATTGCAATTTCCAATTGACCCAGCGCTTTGTAAACACAAAGGTACGATGAGATGCTTGTGTTGCTACCAGCATGGCTGCCGAAGTCCTCACTCAATCGCGTGGAGTAGGTGAGAACACGAGACTTGCCAGGGGTGTGCGCTGGCGGCAGGCCTGCATTGCATTTAGTATGGATGGATTTGAGCAGAACAATGGCTCTGATTGGGTTGGAAACGTTGTCGAGCTATCGCTTGCAGCTACTGATGTACACACCAGCGTTCATCTCTGGCTCCGGAACAGAAACGACATTTGGTAATCGCGGCTGTAGGGTACCCATGGCTTTGAAGACGGCTGGAAACCCGGTGGAAGGCAGATGGGAAGCTACCATGTCTGAAGAATATCCCTGTCTCTATTCGGATTCATATCTGTTCCGCACCACTCACGAATAATCCCCATTCGCGAATATGCTGTCCCATTCGCGAATGGGATATCCCAACCACAAATACCCACATTCGCCGGTCGGGCAACCCAGTCGCGAATAGAATGCCTAGATAACGAATAATTATCTGAATTGGCTAGCTATGAAACTGTATTCCCAATTATATCTGCCCTTGCCCGCTTCCTCCATGGCCTGTCAACTAACGCTACTTCCGTCCAAATTACCAAGTTAGATAGATTCCCGCAATTATAATTATCTCTATGGCAGTGAACACTACACTGTTTACCTTCCTTAAAGCATCTACATCTCTTTATATTGCACAACCCCTTACATTAGCATGAAATTCCAACCTATGCACTTATAGAACTTTCTCTAGCTGCTAAGCTAAGGGTAACTTCATTTATAGAATTAGGAATAATAATATCTAACTAAAGGGCTTTATCAACAGCTCCCAATCCCTTAGTAGGGACTAGGCGTTAGATAATCCCCGAATAGGTTAGAACAAGATACCTATAAGGATAAGGTTCTCCTAATATACGTCTAAATAGGCGTCTATTATTAGTTGAGGTCCTATCCTCTCTTAGGATCTTTAAAGAGACAATGTCCCCTATCTTAAAGTACTAGATGTCGTTTCTCTTTAAGTACTTTTATATTATTTAAGCCCTTGCTTTCTAGGTAGATTTCTAAGCCTTCTTAATTATGTGATCTTTTATATAAACCACAATTATTTTCTTAATATCTTACATAAGATTTTAATTACTCCCTGCCTCACTCACTAATTCGCTTAGAGACCTCAACTCTTACTTAATCTCTTGCTCAATCTCTTATTCTCTTAGAGATATAACCTCTTATCTAGTCTCTTACTTACTTACTGCCTAGATTACTAGGTTACTTATAGGTTAAGGTATAGATACAAACCTCTACTTGCTAGTATCAAGGTCAACCCATTCTTTAGCTACTGGATTTTAAGCTAGTATGGTAACTTATAGGTTCAGGTCAATATGACTAGCCTCGGGGCTAATATGCATTATAATTTATGAGTTGCCTATATAAATTCTAATATCGATTCTTAAGCCACTACTACTAGATGATAGTTAACTTGGGCTTAGTGAATAGATTAGGCCTTAGGTTAGATCTTCATTTATAACTCCAATGCTCATATCTCTGCGTACATAGCTATTTAACCAGTCAATATATAATGTCCGCTCTTAAAAGAGTAATTCTACAGGCGCATATCTAATTATTAAGTGAATTTAGGTATTTATCGCCAAAGTGACTTCAAGTATTCCATTGGCCCATTTAGTTAACCCATTGTCCATTTTCTAAGCTCTTAACTTTACTTCTACTACTCTATTAGCTTATTTAACTAAGCCTTATATTTATAGAGATCTCAAAGCTCCATTAATAATTTGAATTCCATACTTCTACAATAGAATTAAAAGGGCTCCTTTAAACTCCTTACTATTATCTGCCTACATAATCTTAGGTGGTAAGAATACTATAATAAACTAAGTAAATACATCTATAATTAGCTATATATACTTACTCTTTAATAGGTATAACTATATATATTTCAAGAAATGATCTTTAATGTATAGGATCTATTTAAATTGGCCAGATAGCTTATATCACATATTAATTAGATTAATCTAAACTCGTTCTTAAGCGCGGCCAATAATAATAGCAACTAAAGGAGCTTTTATTACCACTAGCCTATTTAAAGCACAATTCTTACATCGCTTAAGTATAAACTTAATATCCTAGCGCTTAATCCCATAGTACTTTTACTAAACTATAGCCTATGTCTTTATTTGGCCAGTATAAAGAAGCTAAAGGTGTTTATTGGCAATGATATTAAATGTCTCTAACTCTGGCATAACGTATCGTGGATTTAAGAACTTAGAATCGGCCTTTTGATAGAGCTTCTTATTAATAAGTTCAAATTCAGCATACACATAGTGTTTTAGACGCGACTCTGCCTGGTTCCGCGGCTTTAAATCGGGCTTATCTAGGAATATATGCAACTAACGCCATTTAGCATAATCAATTCGCTCCCAGTTAACGTAGCCAGGACCTTAGATAAATAATTAAAATACAATATATATATTATTAAGAAATAGATTAATTAAAGCAATTATAGCACTAGTAGCCATATTAAGATTTAAGCATAAAACAGTGAAGAGTAGTTCACATCGGTAGCTAGATACACCGCTCTTTCATTCGTGACTGGTGCAGTGTGGATCAACCTGTTCGCGAATGGGTTGCCCGACCGGCGAATGTGGGTATTCGTGGTTAGGATATCCCATTCGCGAATGGGACAGCATATTCGCGAATGGGGATTATTCGTGAGTGGTGCGGAACATATCCAAGAGGCGAGGCTATGACTATCCCATGCCTTACGTCTGTTTTGATCTTCCTAGCCGACTGCTGCAGTATGCACCTCCGTTGCACAGCGACATTTCATTGCTGCTGCTGGTGCTCGCCACTAACCTGATACCGAACTCTTTGACCTTTGAGTATCAATGCATAAAACATAGCTACTAAAGCCCTGCCTATTCATTAAACGAGTATGAGATCAATCTGATTCTTAATCTTAATCATGATGCAGGGGTTGATCACAAGAATTACGACAGCGCCACACGTATTATCCCGCATGGTGGAGGCCAAGTGAAATCCTGAACACTGAGCCGGAAAACGTGGAGATTGGGGACTGCTGGCAAGCCACTAATTCGTCAGACAATACCTTCGCCACGGCTTGTTCTTTTGGGTCAGCATTTCCTTCGGCCTCAATCATCACGAATAGATCTTGGCGATTCACCCACTTTTAATGCAGTGGATGAAACTGCAGTGGTTCACTGACGCACGCCTGCTGGAAATGATGCTGGAATGTCTGCACAAGTCGGAGACACTGCACCAAACCAGGGCGTAAATTAACCCAAGAGACGTTTTGAATCCAGCCTTATTGTCTACCACCTCACCACCACCACACCACCCACTCACTGGCACACCATCTCACCACGCCACCACCTTGTGCCTGTGTCTGCTACTCGGCGCCACCAGTTCATGGACGGCAGCTACGGCAGCCTCCGAAGGCGACGGTGCCTTGAAGTGTTTTTAATAATGAAAACTACTTCTTGTTTCAACGGCCTCGTAATTGATCAAGATCGTCCAATAATCCCCGCCAGAATCCATCAACGGCCCAGAGTTATCCCCAAAAATGGACCCCTGTGACATCATACCAAAATTACTAGTGCCGAACCTTCCGTCTCCTGATGACGCTGGCATGTGGGTGACAAAAAA
>FWCC01000016.1:0-152828 GCA_900169235.1 Zarea fungicola
GTGGGGGCGTGGCACAAGTATTAGCTGCGTTTATGGTTGGAACAAGCCCCTTGCTGGCAGCAGCAGAATGGTTGGCTATGACTGGCAGAATTTACAATGACTTGGCAGCTTTCCCGAGCGTGCATAGCTTAGAGCATTGATAAAGGGTCACCGAGGAGCCTTGGCATTGACAGAACCAGCAGCCGGTTACCGACTCAGGCAGCACCCACTGGTAAATTAGCCGTGGAAAACTCGGGCAAGGCGTAACCGTGAGATATTGTTGGTCACAAGTACTGTAAAGCCTTCCTTGTATTGCATACTCTATGGCAAGCAATGCATCCCGTAACAGCAGCAACCGGGGCCAAGAGAAGAGACAACTGCCTTATGCGGCCCCATCATGGAGTCCACGCCAGGCGATCGCCAGTAATCAACGGCCACAATCCTTGTAGTTCCACATAGACACCTCACCCTAAGAGCATTTGGTAGACATGCTTGACATGTAATCATGACCGGTAGCAGACGAATGGTGCAGGGAGTATGCAAAAGTACGTTGCATGAGAGTGAGATAAAGCCGTCAAGAGGAATAGCTAGTAGGCAAGGTCATAGTTACAAAGAAAGAAGCACATTATCGAGCGGATGACTAATGAATTAGCTACAAAGGTGGAGTGTTGAGAACTGGAACCTATCTTGAGGTTTTGCTTACCTTGCAACTAATTGCAGACCGAGAAAACTGGACATTGTCTTACTTCTTTGAGGTTTACGTTTCAAACTCCGAAGTTTGTGTGATGAGGCTCAAAACTACGAGTTCACTAGCCATAATGCAAATGTTCTGTAAATTTCGGACGATGAGATATTTTAATAGTAAA
This sequence comes from Zarea fungicola, assembly GCA_900169235.1. Lineage (NCBI taxonomy): Eukaryota > Fungi > Ascomycota > Sordariomycetes > Hypocreales > Cordycipitaceae > Zarea > Zarea fungicola. The sequence goes on from FWCC01000016.1 coordinate 846, forward strand.
GCTATTAAATAGATGCCAGCTCAAGTACTCGGAACAAAAAAAGGCTCGCGTGCTTCGCCATGGTCTGATGGTGGTGGTATGTGGTGCGGCAAACGTCCATCAACGGGTGCGGCGGTGGTGGGTACTGCCTAGTTACCGTCCCGTCGTAGTAACTAATAATGTTAGTTATTGACTACTTACCAGTTGTGTGTGTGTGCGTGTGTGTCATTGATACGCCATGACCTGAAACCAACCCAAATTGGAAATGCAACCTGTTTTGTTCAATGGGGCGCAGGGGCATAGGGCCGAAGAGAAGCCAACTAAAGTTGGTGATCACCGCAGCCAATCAGCAGTACCGCACTTTCAGTGAACCGGACCAGTTAGCTGTGGCCGACCTCAAACAGGGTTAAATTTCAGAGCAAATTGGTACTAGGTGTGGGAGGCTGCTATTTTGGCAGGTCGTACAACAATTAGAGGCCTCATTCAAAGCCTGGTTGGGCATAAATGAGGAAGGGATAATGGCGTGAACCAAGTGGAGGCAAATTAGCACACCTTGAAGCAGCATGATGGCTGAGAGCTTGACAAGGACGGGTGTCTTGTCCGCAACCGTGCCATAAATACAGCCACCTACTCCGTACTGAGCACAGCATTTTGTAATAGCCTTGTGAGACTTGTAGGCGTGCGTCTTTTGTGCGGCTGTGCAGCGCCTTTGCTAGCTGGCTTCTCCTGCCCGGCGGCAGCCATGGCTAGCATGAGAGTGCGAAAATTCTGGAAGCATTAGAGAAGGGATGTGCATGAAGATTACTGGGGTTAGTATACTGGATGTAGAAGAGGCTTGCAGCTCGTTGCCAGGTCGAAATGCTCAACGCGTTACGACTGGCTGGCGATGAGCAGTGGCTGAGGCGCTGGTATGGATGGGTGGACCGCAAGGAAGAACTTGTATGGCTTTCTAGAAGCTTTTTCAGCCAGGCTAGTTCTAATCTGGACGAATGACGCAGCCGCTATTTCGGCCTCCCCATACAGCCAACCAGATAACTAGAAAGAGCAGACTCTTGCGACGAGACGGGGCATGCTCCTCTGAGCAAATCCACCATCACCTATCTGGATAAGGAATGGATGGATGCCTTGTACTTATTGGACATGAATGATTTTTTTTTGGGTCAAACATCGCTGGACGGTAACGCATGTCTGCCGTGACTTAAGTGGAGTCAGTTCAAGAAATTACTGTCCCTACATTCAAACTCCTCGTTGAGCCTGTTCGGCTTCAGGGTCTCGTTTGCTGAGCAAGGAAAGCGTGATGTCGTGTGCAAAATTGGGTACGCATAAGACGGTTTTCAAATCTTCATGTAGGTAGACTTCCTCGTTGTGGCGCTAACCATCGCTTCTTGTTCGATCTGCGGGTACGCCGATATGACGAGTCGATGTTTTTTTTTTTTTTTTTTTTAAGTGACTGCCTAGAATTCAACCCCGGTGGTCATAATAGAGTAAGGCCTCTGTCGATTGCACCAGGCGGGGTCGGTGTTGGTGCGTTGATGACATATTGATGTCGGGGCACAAACCACCAGCTAGTTACGACTACTAGACAGAAGGCCCTGTCCTCATATTTGATGGTCTCTGTGTAATAAGAGCTTAGCTATAAGCACCGGCAACGGTCCATGAGACTTTTAACATTGATCGAGACAAGAAAGCCAAGCTACCATATTTGCTGTGTGCGACTGGTAGTCATCGTACTATAACAATCTGACGTTACGACAGTTTCCTGTCAATAATAGAGGGCATCACGCGACATGGGGTCGACATGGTGTACTATTTAGGCAATTCGATTTGGCATTACAATGGATCACAAAGTAAAGTTATGGGTTGCAACGGATTTGAAGACATACAGACGTAAAAGAATTTTCAGCCTTTGAAACGTTGAAACCCGCTTTGGTGATCGAAATGGACACCGGGAATGAAGTCTGGGCAAGGCAGCAAAAAATATCATGGCGGCTAGTCAAAGGCTGGCAGGCATTATTATTCCCTGCAGCTAACTAGTTGCTTAATATGTTAGTACCGGGTGGGTCTTCGGTGTGGCGGGTTCCGTGTGCAAGCTTTGAAGACCTGGAGCCAGCCGAGGGCGCTGGGTCAAGCACAGACCCCTGCAAGGCACAAGGGCAGATCTCTATCGTCGTAATCTGAACGGAGTTGGCAGGCACTGCACTGTGCACCATGGCACACCTACGTCTTGATCGATCAACACGCGGCTGCAGAGGCCACGGCCACGACCTTGTTGAGGTTAGCATAGCCTTGGGAAACGCGTCTGTAAATTTGACAGTTTTGTAATGTCGTTTATTTGGAAAATCTTGCCATGGGGCAGTCAACGACAAATGATTCTTCGGGCACGGACAGTGCGAGCGCGCTTCAAGATGGGCGGTCGCCAATTGGTGATCATGCTGGGGTTGACCGAGAAATATTTCTGACCGGCATAAGGCCGATTGAGCGCCGGGAGAATGGTCGAATGCGGGTAATGACACAACTACGATGATGGATACCCAACGATAGGTATACGGCAGTTTCAATTCTAGGTGGCTTGGCATGTGAACGAACCTGTTCGCACGGCAGTTAGCAAAAGAAACGAAAACCCGAGGTTCCAACACTGTGACCAAATGTTGTTTATTCGGTTATATTGGTCTATCGTGATATCATTGGTAGTTCCTCATGCTATTGGATGAGCATCTGCATGGCTGTTGGATGGCGTAGATAGATATTAGTGTCGTAAATAAGGAACCCAAAGAACCTCAAACCTGTGCGCTGTTCGCGGTGATAATGAATGGGGCTCTGGATCGGAGAAGCCGCTAGGAAACAAGAAGGTGGCCATTTCGTTCCGAGGCAAGCACTGGGGCTAAGCCCATTGGGTGCCAATCAGTTTTAGTGGGACGGGACTTGACTGTGTAGGCGATTCGATGCCACATACTAGACGATTAATGAAGGCGACGAGGCCGACCGAGTGACACAGGCACTTGGGCCGAATCAAAAGAAAACAATTAATTAAATTAAACATTGGCGTTCTAGGTGTAAGAGCTAGGGCACAATGATATTAATGTGTTTGGAGGCAAACCGTTTACGCAACGAGACTGTTTGCAGTGGGTGCCTGGCGATATGATGTGCCGTCATCTCAACTTTATGCCGGGTGGGCTTGAAAGAAAAAAGAAACGAAGAAGTGAAAAAAGAAAGAAGGCAAAAAATAAGCGAGCCGGTGATTACAGTGGGAGCTAGTGGTATTTTGCGCCTGTACGGAGTATATAGGTTCGTATGTACGTGGATTGATTAGTAGGTCCTCTTGCATAAACCATTCGCCATCCTATCTGCCAGCCCCAGCAGTTCCACTACAGAGGGCTAGAAGCTGTCTTATTATTATCCACGGCAGGCATTAGGTTGCTGGGAATGGGGATTTTGCGGCCTTGTGTACTGTGGTGGGGATGCGCGCTAGGCGGCCCCTGATAGTCAGACCTAGCAGGTGCAGAAAGGCACCCACTAAACATTGTATTGTTGGCAGGGGGTTGCCCCAAGAAGCCAAGAATGTAGGCGGTCTCCAGCAAAATTGTCAAGGTACCTGTTGGGCCTGGAACGACTGCTGAGGAACCAGCCGATCGTGGCAGCATGGTAAGGTACCTCTGTCCCCAGGTAAGCCACGCCAAAACGCTTTTTTTCTTGCTCCCTGTGGAGAGTGTGTGGGTAGGGATGTGTGGGATGGGAGTGGACAGACTGAGATAGCTGCTGCATTGACGTGGGCTGTCGAGGTAGGTTGCTGGTCCTGTACCAGTGAATGTCGCAGCCACACCTTCGTCAGTCATGTCGTCTGAAGCAGCATAATGCAGTGCAGTATGTGCATTTGGCTCTGCCCTCTTTTGGTCACCTTTGGTTGCTGCTGATGCAAGAAGCTTTGACACAATTCTGGATAGGCACCATCAGTCCGCCCAGCACAAGCCCACCCCCGGTGTCTGGGTCTTATGTTTTGATACACACCTCTTTACACGCCTCTCTGGTGCAGGGCCGCTATTCTCGTTTGGATGCCGGTATGGACCTTTGACGGTTGAACGTCTTGATGCTCGTTTATAACAAGCCAGCCTTCCGCCCCTCTGTTGGAGAGCTGTTGATCATACTTTTTCCAAACAGCGTGAACCTACATTTGCACGATTATTCTACTTCAATTTGACATTGTCAAAGAACAAGCCCCTCCTTTTCATTAAAACTTGGGCATTCTCAGTACCAAGTCGTTACAGCCTGTGAGCATACCAAGCGCCAGAGCGCGCGGCGCTTTCCACGGTCCGACTGGCCTGTTGACTGACCCCTGCAGCAGCACGGAACAAACCGAGGCCACAATTCGAGGCAAAAAGGCTCAAAAAGGGCATACGGGCACCACTCTGTCAACAAGAAACCAGTAGCTTCCAATTTTCTACGAAGTCATTTATTATCTGTCCTTTTGGAGATCTGCACTACAGACGCATCAAAACGAGCGATTGTCAAAGTACAGCAACAAGCCACAAGCATCCCACACTCTGTCTGCAACACTGGAGCGGGACTTGTTGTGCCTGAATCGAAATCACGGCTTCATTTCAAGCTTGTAAGTAGCTCTTTTATCTTCTGAATGAATTTGCCTTTATTTGTCTTTTATTTCCCTGCCTCGGCCGCCGACTGAGCTGCCCCGTTGCGAAGAGCAGCTGCAATTTCGCTGTCGGCTGGGTTTGCAGCCCTCTGGGTGTTTGCCATCGCCTTGGCCGGCCGCGAAGGTACATACAACAGTGCAGCGGGTGAGACTACTGGGCTGCTAGTACAAAGCAGTTACGGTAACTGGTACCCTCACACCATTGGCTCTCTAATATGATACCTCCCAGCAAGTGTGTGGGTAGTATGAAGACTCGGCGAAAGCAGATTACAACAAGACAACAACAGAGCAAGGCGAGAGGCAGGAAGGAACAAAAAAAAAACGTCCTTGTATTGTTATTGGCATATTGTTTGCTACTTTCCCAGAAGCTCTCAAGCAAGTGCTTTCTTGGAGCTTCGAAGAAGCAAGCCGCCGCCGCCGTGTTTGCCTCAGATTGTCGCCCAGCGCCGTTTTCTGCTCAATGGAGACCCCCTGCAAGCCTTCTTTCTACTGGCTTGCCCCAGAGTTGGGGCACAAGAGCCCCGAAAAGTCCCTGATGAGCTGCCCCCTCCTCCCCTCCCTGCCCCCCTTTTCGCATTGCTTGTTTCTATTTTGGTGATTCTGCATGAAAAGAACGAAGAGTTGAATAGAAACAAGTTTTCCAGTGCGCCTAGTAAGAAACAAAGAAATGATGCCACATTTTTAGAATCTTTTTTTTCTTCCTATTTTCAAGCATTGTCTCGAGTGAGACTCTACACTTACATTGTTTGCGTTGGCGAGACCCATCACTGTCTCTCTGTGTATGGAGTACATGAAGATTGGCAAGTCACCATCACTTACCCACTCGCTGTACTAGTACCAGTTACCAGGAGAAAGTACACATTGTCGCACCCACCCCCAGCATCGCCCATCATTTTAGGCATTTCCAAGTACCTCTGGCCGCTAATTGTGCCTTGTACACCCCCCTGTCCACAATCCCCTGTCCCGCCTGACATAAAGCGCCCCATTGCCCCGACAAGGCGGCTACCAGAGGAGAAGAAGACGAAGAAGAAAAAAAGAAAAAAGAAAGAAAAAAACTTTAGTCCAGTACGGCTGCCGGCCACGATCAGACTAAGAATCTCTGCAGCCACCTCTGTCACCACCACCACTCCTGGCACTCTCCTCCTCACCTTGGACTTTGGTTTGGCTAGAAGGACGGGAGAGTTAACCTTTTGGTCTTGGACCACGACAATTTCGGGATAGCTACCCTTTTCATCACCCTTTGGCTACTTTCTTTTCTTCTTTTCTTCTCATCGTGCTCTTCTTCTTCCATCTGCTTTGCTACTACTATCCGCCTCTCCCCCCCAAATCCCCCCCTGTGTCTCATTCGCTCCATCACATACACATACAGCGCTCTAATAGTGGCGACGTGGCTGACCACCAAAAGACTGACTCGCAAAAAACCGGCTGGCCTCTCTGTGTCGGCTAGTCCGCAAGCAAGCAACCTCCCTCCCTCCCATTCCTCCAGCAAATCTTATCGCCAGCTCGAACGTGGGAGCTAATCCTGCATACTCGCTACCCCTAGCGGCGGGATTCAACTTTTTTATCTGCCATCGGGTGCCCCGATCAGGCTTTTACATCCCGCGCACGCGCATTTTGCTGGCTCTGTGTCCGCGTTTGGCTTGTTTGTCACCATCGTCACAGAGTCTTTGTCGCGCGCGCCCCTCCCCAAGCTGTGTTTTTTCTCTGAGACACCAATATTGTCCAGTTTCATTATCTAGAGCACGCCTGCCGTCCTTGTCGCCCGCCTCGACAGTACCTCCTCGCAGCTACGCCCTGTTAATACCTTTCACGACTTCCACCGCCACCGCATGTCCTTTGCGAACCGGCTTTGCACAACGCTGCAAATATACCCCAAGCTCAGACCTGACCCTGTGCGCCAGTTCGACGATCGATCTCTGCGTGCATAACATACTCAAATCTTATTACCTGCTGCCGCTCCTGCATCACCCCATACTGTGTCTGCGAAACCAACGCCACCCGTCTTTATCCCATAATACCCAGACGCCTGAAGAACACTGCCCAGCGTGTAAACGTCCAGACTCGATATTCTTCAGTAACAGTGCCCCGGCCAAGCCCGATCACCGTAACACATTCTCAGCTGTGTACGGCCCCGGGTTCTGTGATGCTATCTGTCCTTCCCCAGGCGATGGACCTGACGAACGTGCTGAATAATAGAGGAGGCACCATCGCACAACACCCACACCATTTCGCAAACGACTTTATGAATCAACACCACCACCACCTTGCCTTTGGCAAGCCTGAGCCCGACATGGATCGCTCAAACTCACCACACATTTCGGATCATTCTGGCTATTCAGCACACAGCATGCCCCGAACCTACCACTCCCCTGTCGTCATGCAGGCACCAATGCAGATCCCCAGCTCCATGCCTACTACCATGCACGTCCAGGGCTTTCCAGATATGCACCACATATCTGCTGTTCCCAACATGGGCATGACAGAGATGCCGCCTCCGCCCCCAATGGATGATGGGAAGAAGCAAAAGACACATCAGTGCAGCACATGCGACAGTGCCTTTGCACGCCGAAGTGATCTCAGTCGACATGGTATGTAGATAGCCCGTAGATGCCAATCTTTGCGTACCACAGCGTGCTAACTTATTGCTCTGCAGAGCGCATTCACTCTGGAAATAGACCTCACGCCTGCGATGTCTGCGGAAAACAGTTTATTCAACGATCAGCTCTCACTGTTCACAAACGCGTTCACACTGGAGAGAAGCCGCACCAGTGCGAAACATGTGGCAAGGTTAGTCCCCGTTCGCTATACGTGTCGCGAATCTTAGCAGGGCCACATCCAGACTGACAAGTGCAACAGAAATTCGGCGACAGCTCCTCGCTTGCTAGGCATAGACGCACACATTCCGGGCAACGGCCCTACGTCTGCCCTTACGCTGACTGCCAGAAGACATTTACACGAAAGACAACGCTCACTCGTCATAAGAATAATCATGCCGGCACAGTCGAGCAATCGGCTGTGGCTCGAGCTGCCGCGCTGGCAAGTGCAAGCACAAAGAATCTTATGCAGCCTCGCTCAGACGGTGATCACCTGTCCAGCCATGGCTCACCATTAACGACACCCTCACCAGCACAGCGAGCCATGTCTATGTCTCCCAGTATAGATTTGACCGGCGGGATGAACAGACATCAGGCGGAATTCCAATATCTTCAACAAGGGGGCACTCTTCCTGCGCATCTTCGTGTTGGCAGTCCCACATCAACCTCGAGCGGGTATAGCAATGCCACTGGTATGCGACCGACTTCTCATCCCACTGGTTATGGGCCACCACCTATCCTAGAGCCAAGTGTTGAGCACCACCAGAACTCGGGCGGCAGCGTTGGCGGCAGCCCTCACATGAGCAACATGGGCTGGGCGTCGCCATCCCAGCAGCTTCAAGCAACTGCGCACAATGCTGCAGCTGGTTACGCCTACCCGGACCCCGACACATACCCGCCCAACGCAGCGGCCATGAATCAAATCTACTATAACCCGACGCCGCAAATGCGGCGCCCACAAAGCACTGAACCAGGGCTGGTTCACATGGCCTAGGTGGACATGAGCATCTTGGATGAATAGTGCGCCAACATGCACAAAATCACAATAAGATATAATACGCAGAGAGAAGGAAATCTCTCCGTTGTACATCAACATCTGGAAGGCAATAGATTGGTGGGAGCGTGATACCCTTTTTTGGCATTTTTTTTAAAGCTATATGGTTCTCGCGATTGAACTGCTGTTCTTCAATGCGTGTAGAATGGGCGGATATATACGAGCTTTCAATTGTCGTCAGCCGTGACATATCATCCCTCGGATGCAAAAAGAAAAGGAAGAATTGCATGCACAAGAGCAAATATGAATATTTCTCCTGCCTTGCCAAATATTTTGCACTTCCCCATATGCTGGTATCCCCTGTTTTAATAAGTTACATGCCACTTTTTACTAGAGAAATGGCTTTACTCTTTTTGTTTCTCCGTCATAACCACTTTTCTCATTTCCTTTGTCGCTGCGCGCATTTCAGTTCCGGTTTCTTCTGCGACGAATATAGATTGGGTTCTTAGGCAACAACCAAACAAATAACATGAGCACACAGATGGCAAATATTGGCGCTGGATCTGGATTCAAATGTGGAGTTTTTTTATATTAATACAAAGTCAGCCAGCGGCGTCTGGTTTTTTTATAAAAAAATTCTTGCCTTCTTTCCATTTGATTTTTCCATTTAAACTCGAGCGTCTCCGTAAGTATTATTGTCTCCAGGAAAAGGGGACCAGGCGGAACTAGAAATTGAGACATCGTTTTCGAAATGCCATTTCCTTGCCTTGGGTGTTTATTATTTGTTCAATTCCCTTGGGCAACTAGGACACTCGCTTTTCGGGGGAAATATATTCTACTTCACGCTTCGAATACCCTCCGTACTTCATGCGTAGAGTGTCTTTTGGTGAATTTCTTCATCAAGGTAGAAACGGCAGATTGGTGCGGTGGTGAAAGGTAGAATTTGCAAATGGCCCACACCTCAGTTTACAATCAATTGGGAATTAAATTGAATTACAGGTTTCCGTTGGATGCAAAACCAGCAAGGTTCAAATGCCCGTAGCTGGCAAACAAGGACTGCTCAGCCAACTACGAGGAGCCTACCCTGTAACAGTAATGCAACGATAGCTCTCGTAGACGCAACTAAAATGGGTAGAAATAACCCACGACTGTGAAGGATATTCAGTTTCAAATGGAGATGTTAGTGGCCGGATAATGATTTGAATTATAACGGTAATGCGTGATGATATCGTCCTTGTTCTGCTCTTCTCTGTGCGAGCCGTACAGTTTCTCAGGCTTCTGGTCTCGCTCCTGGTTTCCATTCAGGAACTCTTGCTAAATGATCAAAAGACTCGCAAAATAGTAGAATAGTAGGTAATTGATACAGCCACACAACTAAACTAGGGAGAGATTACGTTCTTGAATTAGTGCTCTTGATAGTATTGCTGCGCATCCTCCTCTCTGTCGAGTGTAGAACGGAGAACTGTACATGGTCGGTGAATAACTCCATAGCCATCATGAACTAGTAACGAGGAAAACGTATTGCCCGGGCGTAAATTGACGTATTTTACAATGTTTAGGTTTAAATAAATTGTATTCCAGTCTTGCCTTGCTTAGCTGGAGGAAGGCAGAGCTCCGTATTCCCTCACACGACGTTTCATATCTTGTCAATTTGTCGACTCTAATTTGTATGCAGTCCCTTACGTCATACTTGGCCAAGGAAAAATGGCATTTCTAAACCGCGCATGCTCTATGATTAGATGCTTCTCAAAGCCACCTACGAATTCTTGGTCTCGTTTCCAATGCCCTTGTCCTCAAACGAGACATCAGATTAAGACATCTTGTTAACTGATTTTGAAATTAGGTATGCGCGCCCCCTCAGGATAACAGCAGCCATGATGCCCTAAAGGCAGCAGCTTAAATCAAGTAGCACCCTGTGGAAGTGTTTAATCATCTTTGTTTAATTGTTTTATTAAGCGAAGTTTTCTTTCCATCTCTTAGACCTGAAATTGTCAGGAGCCAGCTGGCCAGCCAACGTCCTTGGTCCAATCCTGATTTAGAGCACAATGGCAGTGATTACCAGGTGGGAGGGTGTCAAGAACAGAGAAAGAAGTCAACATGAGGGTAAATTGAAGAAGAAAAAAACCAAGGCAAAAGGGGAAGAAGTAAGGCAGTCAGGTACTTGACGGGATTCCAGAGACAAAATAATTTTTCCTTGTTCCTCTCTGTTGAAGCGCATGGCGATGTAGATGCACAGGCTCAAGATACACGAAGAGCGTCGAGAAGTCACAACTAATCTGTAGAGTGGCGCAGAAAAAAGTAATTGTAATCATATGCTGGGGCCAGGATTTTTAAACCGGGCTTTTTCAATTTTCAATTTTCAATTTTGCTTTTTCGAGAAGTTATCGCGTGTTCCGGGCTGCGGCATCGTAGGGTCACTCTGGCGGGCGCTTCTTTTGCTGGGCTTACAATATATTTTGTTGGCGTTCATCCAAATCAATTTTTGGCGTTGCAATAATACACACAATTTGCTAATATATCTGAATTTGGCGCTAACTGGTATTTGGATGGTCTGCTTTCCGCTCAAGCCTGGGAGGCTCAGCTGCTGCCAATAATACCCGCCACCGGGGTTGATAGCTTGGTTTGATAAATTCTAGAATCGTTCCACGGAATCAATCATTTGAATGAATGATGGCTGATTATTGCGTAGCTTCTCTCTCCACTTCAAAGTGTAACTAGCTCAACTGAAGAAGGGATTGATGGATCAGGGCATGCGTTAAACATGAGTCACAGGATCCCGCGTAAGTGCTGCTCTCTTCCTCACATCTCTCGCAGACCAGACTGGTTCAGCCGGGGATCAGGCATGCACTGTTTAAGGGCAAAAAAAGAAGAAGAGTGCAACAAAAGCAGTAAAAAGGCAAGGGAATGGGATCTTCGGACTCGATGTTCCGGAAGCACTCGGAGCCGAGAAACGGCTTGAAAGATCCAAGGAATCTGTCTCATTGTGTGGGGGTGTCAAGGCGGGTTGAAGATGGGGTCAGCAACAAGACAGCAAGGGTAGCATGTGGGAACAGGACGCCGATAGGTTAGGCAACGAGGGGTTTTTTTTTTTTTTTTTTGTGGAAAGCATGGGTGACAAGTAGCTCTGCAGGAAAATCGCTGTCCAACAAGAGTGGTCTTGTTTAAAGCAGAAATGGTACGATCACTGACATGTTTCGCCAGAGGGAGCTGAAGAAGGGCTGAGGCGGATCGACATGCGGGCGTTCAACAACGACTAATCATCATCTAATGTGCGCCGCAATCAGTAGTTGAGCAGTCGCTCAGCGCAGTCCACTCTTTGCGCAGCAGCCCCAAGCCCCCCAAAAAGAGGCGCATGAATAACGGTTTGTCTGATCAGCTAGAGATGACAAAATGCACCAGCAAAGGCATTCCCCTATGCTGCGAACCTTGCCGCCCCTGCTACGCAGAAAGGGCCGCAATGATACAGATCAGAAAAGCTAGATGAATCATAAATTACCATTGACCCAAATAGGCAGCCCCAGTGAGCAAAGGGGACAGGGGACGCGGCCCGGCAGCCAGGAGCAGATGCATGCCGTTTGGGTATCACTAATCATTTAATCCCCTCCAGCAGATAGCCACCGTTTGCCGGTTTCAACATCGCCTTCGCATCTTTGCTGCCACTCTCTCCGTTGCCGTTGGGCGTCAATGCCTCAATCAGTTATTTTCCTCCATCAAAATCAATAGTCCTCCCAGCAAGCCAAGCCATGAGGGCAAGCTCATCCTGTGCGGAGCCTGGCCGCAGCCCCCCATTGCCACGAGGCAAGGGAGGTGGAGGGGTGGCCCAAAGGGATCGTGGCTGGGAACGGGTTTGTCTTAAGTTGATTAGTTATCACGATGTGAAGTGCAAGACAAAAACGGCCAATGGGCAAACAGTTTTTGTGAAACCCAAAGCAAGAGAGCAGACAGAGCGCATACACTGTTACAGGATGCGAATGCACTTACACCGCTTGGCGGGGCAATGGTACATTGATTTTCAGCCTTGGCAACTGGAGAGTAGTTTCTTTTTGTCATGTATTTGGATAGAGGTGAGAATGTAATCGCAAAACCCAAAAAAAAGGGAGTCCACTAGTTAGTTCCCGTCTTGTTTCCTCCCTCCATTGTTCATTCGCCCGGCACTCTTATGAGACGAGCATGACTAGTAAGTGTAACCAGCGTTTCCGCGGACCAAATGTGGAAAATTACCATAGTAATACTAATAATAATTATCATAATTTATAAGAATACTATAATGCTTTTAACTGTGTTTTGCTACCAAGTGCTGATTGTAATACTGTAGTTTGGCATCGCATCTTTGTGCTATATGTTTGAAAGGACTATCTCACATAAAAAAGCTGTTGATAAAATAAATGCCTCCTTATCCCTCCCTCCCCGCCAAAAAACGGCGCTAATCCCTACCACATGTTGCCTCTACTTTCCTCGGAACAATGTTCTCCTAAACTTTCGGCTTAAATCCACCTCTTGATTAAATGTTTTGTCAACATTTTGCGCTGTTAGTCCACCCACCCAACGCTGGAAGAATACCAAGACCCAAACCCCACACCCCCCTGCCCGCCAGCCCTTCTTCCAGTTTAGAAATCGCCGAGGTCTTGTCAAATTTATGATTTATAATCTTTCGACCACTTGACTTCAAAATTGGCATTCAACTGCCATTTCTGCTAGCACGAGATCAGTTACAGTGTGGTATTTACTCAGTGTTTTTATGTACAGAGCAAACAAAAAGAAAGAACCCCTTCCCTAGAAGTTGATACAATTTTTTGGTTCCTCGTCTTCCGCGGCCCGCGGGAGAGCATTGGGTTGGAATCGAGAGCCGCGATTAGAATGCAACAGTGATTAGTCCAGAATGCAAGATCCATCAGCACGCCCCCTCTCCATCAACACTGGTGCAACCAAAGACGCCTCTCTCGTTCATGATTTGAAGTAAAAGGCATATAGGAATACACACGTGGCCTCAAGCCGCCTCCAAATTCTTCTGCTTCTCACTCGCTGCGGAGCCGATGCCATATTACTTGAATTGCTTAGAAGGTCTCTAGTTATTCGTTATTGCAAATCATTAGCCAGAGAACCAATCCGCAACGTATGGAGTACGTACTTGGTGGCTAGAATATTAGGAATAAAAGCCTGGTCGGGTTTTCAAGGTGTCATCTTCCACAGTTCTCCGGGAGTGCAATTGCACACACACCCCCCTCCCTTACCAACGGAAGGCCGCTGAGCTGGGTCAAATACAACAAGCGCCGCTTTCGTTAGCTTGAGACTCTCTTCCCAAGCCTAAATCAGGACATAGGTAAAAACCTCCAAGTAACCTAGCTCGCCAAGTGGAACCACCCTGATTAGTTAGTCTTCTTTCTTTACACAGTACGGAGTACGGAGCGGAGAGCCTCTTCCCAATCAACTGTAGCCTTTTCCCTTTTTATTACAGCAAAGTCTGCCGGTCGGTAATTAGCAGTCCCGTCATCCTTCGGTGTTGTCTTGTCCGCCCGCTCTCACCAAGGACCAGGAATATAGTCATTCTTATATACCCCCCTCTCAATCATTCATCTACATCTTTGTCCTTTTTTTTTTTTTTGTTGCTTTTATACTCACACCATCAATACGCCTTGAACGCCTCTCACGAACTTGCCTACACCCCAATTACTTGCTTGAACGCCAGCATATATTCGCCGCGCCCACAGTAACGAACATTCGAGATAATAAATGGTGGCTTCTTTCTTACGCTAGTTCGGATTTCAAAGAAAAGGCGCCCACTGACCCCTGTCTATTTTTCTTTGCTAGTTCTTGGCCAAGAGCTATAGAAACCCATCACACGCGCGTTACCAATTGACGGCACTTCGGCATTTTCGTCAATTCTGCATTGGGGTTTTATTTTTATTCGACGTATTTTGACAAATTTACATAATAGTGACTTTCTGCCAGCCAGTCACTCTACTACAGCACCTCAATCAACACAGTATACAATCTACTTATACTGAAGCTTGTATTGCGTTACCTTACCTATATGGCCGAGTAGGTGCTGCTCGCAAGCATATCTAAACGCACACACACACATATATAAGAAGGAACAAGCCAACACTACCCCGAATGACGACCACAGCGCAGAGACCTATCCCACACCCTGCCAACACGTGGCATACCGCAAAACCCATAAACCGGCCGCGAAACGTCTCGGGCTGGCGAGATAGCGAGTTCGTCGCCGCCGGTTCCAAAACGATGCTCCTCCCCCACGCACCACCGCCGAAGCAGCGTATGCTGATACCGCTCGAGGTCTACGTCGACTTTGTCTGCCCCTGGTGCTACACCCAAACCCGCAGCCTGCAGGACGCCATGGACCGCTTCGTCGCCACGCACCCCGAGGTCGAGTTCGAGGTGACGTGGAAGCCGTTCTACATTGCGCCCCTCGTCAAGCACAGCTGGAAGCTCGTCGACTACTACCGCGGCTCCACACCCGACGAGGACAAGCGCCGCGGCGTCTTTGAGCGCATGGCCGCCGCCGGCGGCCGGTACGGCCTGCGCTTCGACTACAGCGGGCTCACCGGCCCGACGCGCAGCGCGCACAAGCTATCCGCCCTCGCACTGCGGCGCGGCGGGCGCAAAGCGCAGGCGCAGATGGTCGAGCTCCTCATGCGGGCCCAGCTCGTCGACGGGCGGAACATTGCCGACGAGCAGGAGCTCATGCAGATTGCGGTGGACGGGCTGGGGCTCGAGCGGGAGGACGTGCGGATGGAGCTCGCCGACGAGGACGCGACGAAGCGCATCGATCATGAGGTGGAGGAGGCGAGGGAGATTCGTGGCATTGAGGCTGTGCCATGCGTGACGGTGCTGGGCCGCTTCAAGGTCGGCGGTTTTCAGGACTCGCAAGTCTTTACTGATTTGTTTACAAAAATTTACGACGAAAAGATTGCGTAAAAAGAAGAAGAACAAAGGGCCATCCAATGAGACAATTCTTCGATGAGCCAATGCAGGCAATGTTTTGCTCTCTTTTTTCTGAATCGAAAACTCAAAGATTCAATGAAATATTCGACTGGACGTTTCTCTCTGATTTATGACTGAGAGCGAGACACGGCATTTTAGATTTGAAGCAGCCTGTATATACTGATACGAGCGGATGACACTGTTACAACCGATGCATCTCACGATGGGATCCATGGGGGATATGCTGATGTTGCACCTTCCATTTCTCCGTTTCTTACACTGGCGTACTTTCTTGGGATCAGCGTGCATTTGGACTTTACAGATTTTTTTTTTCGTTTACTAGATTTACATCTTCTGCAGCAGGACGCAATAAGTTCTGCCGGAACGGCTTTAGTCGCATTTTTATTTTACTTTACCAACAAAAAATCCACCCTTTTCCCATAATTCTGCTCTCATTTTTTCTTCTTAGACAAATATCATTTCAGAGCTTCATTAAGTTCGCCATCGCTACTTGGGATTGGACCCTGTGCGATGGTATGTAATACATACATACATACATACATACATACATACAGGCTACTGCTCTATAGTGGTGATTGTGAACTTGTTATTGAAGCTCTATGCTATGTTGCCAATCTAGGTTCTAAAGAAAACGACCCGAAAACTAGATCAAATATCTAAGCCTGACCGCTTTTTCATTTATGTCGTGCCACCTCTCTCTATCCGAGGCACTTCACCTCACACAGCCTGGACATGAAGATACGCTCGACCCCTGGCATTCGTGCACGAATTACACCCTCTACCCATGGATTTTCCAGAAGCGCCATCATGGGCGTCGGCTTGTTCAATTCATCCACGAAACCACCAAAGATGGCGGCCAGCGTCGGCACGGATGGTGAATGCCGCATCAGCTTCAACTCCTACAGCATGGCCAGCGACTGAATCACGCGCATCCATACAAGGAGAAGCACATCCCAGTCTACGCCCGCAATGCTATAGAGCAGGAGGTAGCCCAGACAGGGTATAGAGGTTTCAGCGTCACTGACTGACCCCAGCAGATACAGCGCGTAATACACCTATCGCCGCCCTGTCCATCGCAGGGACGAGCTGTCTCAGCTCTTTGCTCAGGAGGCCAAAAAGCCCAGGCAAGAGCACCTCCTCTCGGCTCACGTGAGCTTTCAGTATGCGAAGCACCAGTGTGTACGTTGGCGGTGGCTCATCCGGCTCCCGCGCCGCCAGCCACGATGCCAAGAGCCCCGCCAGGGCCATACCATGCCGACATTGGAGCCGTCTTGTAACATCTGGCGTATATGATTGCTGAGAATGACCGTAACGGACTGCGCATCCCGTATTGCTTTGCCAGTGCCACGTAATGCCGCATGGAGATTTCGATGTCCTCGTCCAAGCCGAGTTTACTCAAACAAAGGACGTACAAAGAGGTCCCGGTCCTCGCCCGCAAGGGATTCTGGATGGCCTTTGCTTGTATCAGTCCCTCACCCCTTCTGCATGCTCGGCGCCGGAACGGACTGGACCGCTGCCTGGTATACTCGGTCGGCTGTTGGCCAAGAACGTGGATAGCCGCGCGCACACAGCATCGGATCGCGCGAGCACGATTTGCATTGGCATATTCAGCTCCGCGACACGATTGCGAAGAAGACGAAGTCACCATACGAGAGGCCGCGGCTTGACGGGCAGCATTGCAAACTGTGGAAATTCATCGGTGGCAGTGAGGGGACGACCGAGAGGCCGCTCGCTGCATATTGGACTTGAATTAACTTTTCCGTGAAACTCTCTATGCTGGTTGTGCACAAATGCTACCCACCGCTGCTGATTTGAATGATCGAAGTCTAAATGAAGAAAGAACCGCAATAAACGCCAACCCACCGATCCGAATGTCTTGTCGTTACATCCTTCTGCTCAAGTGTTGGATAAAAAAAAAGAAAGGAAGAAAGGTATGCAGAGAAAACAAATGTAAGGACAAAAAACGCCACTAAAAACGAGAAATTCATCCAAGAACCCAAGACCCCAAAATTTTACAAACCGATGGTAACAGTAGAATACAACCTTTTAGTGCCTGTTATCCTCATTTCTTTTACTCCTTTGATTTCCTCAAGCTTCATAAGATCACCGGCGACGATCGCTGAAGTCTTGCATGAGATGCTGCATGTGCACGTTCGTCACCTTGCCACCACGCTTGCTTACCCTTTTTTTCTGCTGCTTGGGCTTATTCGCCGCCTGGGCAATCTTGAGCGGGTCCTCACTTGTAGGCTTGAGGTTCACATTGAGGAGCTTGCGGTGCATGTCGTCGACGCTTGGGATCTGCACGCGGCGCCACATGTTTTGGAACTCTGGCTGCACCTCGTAATGGAGCGAGGCGTCGTCCAGCCATACGTGGCGCGGGAAATTCTCGCGGTTGGTTCGCGTCACCAGAATCTTGTGCTGTAATTCGAGCCGCGCCAGCGTGTCCTCGCAGTCGGGCCACCCATCCTTGAGGTCGCGCACGGCCAGGCTCGAGGCGTCCGTCTTGCGCTGCAAGAACGCAATCAACGATGTGCCATCCGTCACGCCAGGGATCACGGGCCGGTAGCTGTACATGCCCGTCTTCCATGTCTGCTCGCTCAGGCTCGTGTCCGGCCGCCACTCGACGCGCGGGTGCCCCCGTAGTCCCTCTGCCAGCTCCTGCTTATGCTCGTCCGAGTTACCACGCAGACTCAAATGGTCGATGATTTCCGTCATCGACTTGGACGTCCCTTTCGCTTTGAGGTAGTCGACGGCAAACTTCATGTGCGACTTGACATCGATGCCATAGCCCGTCAGCTGCGGCTGCGAGTACACCTCAGGCTGCGTGTCCCTTTTGCGCTTCGCTGTCGGCGTCGCAGCCGCGCTGTCGGATGCTGCCGAGGGCGATGGTGATGGAGGAGCAAGGGAGGCCGCTTTGGTGCTCATCGGGTTGGAGAGCTTGGACGCTGCCGACGCGAGAGTGCCCTTGAAGGCAGCGGACTGCTTCTCCAGGTAGGAAGACATGGCGGCGGCGGCGACGCAGCGGCAGCGTCGGTGGATAGAGGGGACGTGCCGTACAGTTCTTGATACTCTATGCGGGAGATTTGACGACTGATTTCGGCAAAGGTTGGCAAGTGATGATGATGTGTGGGTTGATGCAGAGCACAAAGAGCATTCTAGAGGAGGTTGCCTTGAAGTGAAAGCAATAAGGTTTGGGCAGTTGATGTGGCTAGTGCATGTGGCGCCAGTGCTTGAATGTGGTGGCTTTTGTGCCGCCGGGATTGGTGACAAACACTCAAACGTCCATTGGCTTTAAGAATGAATGCGTTGGGCTTTATATGAGTATTGAGTAAAAACTGCATTTTTGAAACCTTGGAATTTATAAATTGGCCCGATATTTAAACCTGGCTTGCAATCTCACCAATATCGAGTGGCTTTCTGCAAGTTTAGTTCTGTTGCATAAGCGGACAAGGCTCCGATACAACCTTTTAACACCTGGGCAATGGCAGCTCTGAGAAAGTACAGTGCACCTTGTGAGCATTCCAGAGCTTCAGATGCTCGGTCTTTGCTGAATACAGCCCCAGGATCATGTCTTGCAGAGCCGGGCATTCGCTCATTTTGGCTGGCTTTGATTGGGCATCTGACTCGCTAGGCTCCCAAGACTCGAGATGCCACCATAATGTGTGACAAGCGTACCTATATTTCCACATGTATCATTTATTAAAACAGTTGTATCTAAAACGCAAAATCTAACTTGGATGTGCCATTCCAGCAGCACCTCAATTCCCTGCAGGGCAAGCGCGGAGACGGAGCATGAACTTGTGCGTGTGCCGTTCTATCAAAAACCCAATCGCCCAAAGGGCATCCGCACGCCAAGCGCAAAACGTGGCATAAAACCCCTATTCGTTCAACGCTTGAACTGTATATAAACTCCTTTATTTTCGTTTGTTGTAGTCGTCGTTTTTAGTGATTTAGACCTTGGAGAGAGACGCTTAGCAGTTGGATGTGCAACCGCAACCGCTCGCCTCGAGTGGTACGAGCCAGTTCACCGCAGCGGCCATGTAACTTAAGCAGTCTGCTGTTGTTGTTGGCTCTGGAGGTACTGGTAGCCAACGTATCCGAGGAGACCACCAACGAGCACAATTCCGTAGAGACCAATGCCGAGGCCAGTGCTGTCGGCATTGCCAGAGTTGGCGGGCTTAGAGGCGGGGGCAGCACGGGGAGCAGGGTCACCAGCCTATCATAGAACCAGGTTAGCGGAAGCTCGCAGCTGACAGATACGTACTTGTATCAAGGGATCGAGATGACTAGAGTCGCAATGGGGGTTCGTACCTGGCGCTTCAGGGTGCCGACAAGGAGCTCGTCGAGAGTCTCACGAGCCTCATCGCTGTGACCGACATCCTCGAAAGCCTCGGTGGCGTCCTGGCCGCCTACATCAAGGATGACCTCCTCACCACCACTATATTCAAAGAGAAAAGAGACACCTGTTAGTATGCTGAGGATTGTCGACGAGCCGGCCTTGCGACGGGGGAATTGCGCCGCAAGAATGGGATAAACAACTTACGGATGCTCATCAATGAACTTGGTGCAGTTGTAGACCTTGTCGTGGATGACGACGTAGAGGTCCTTCTTGGTGTTGTGCTCGGCAACATCCTGGAAAGTGAACTCCTTTGCGGCAGACATTTTGGCTTTTGGACGGGGTTCGGGGGGTTCTTGGTATAGGGGCTCGGCTCGTTACGGTCGGGGACGAGGGGGAGAATGTGTCAACGTGGATTCGCACGGGTGAAGAATAAACCCGTCCGTAAAGGGCTGGGAAATGTTAGAGCAAAAGAGATGTAGGGAATAGAATCTGGGAGAGTGGAAAGACGAGGGCGCAAGTCAGATCAGCAGCAAGAAACAAAAGTCAGCGTCGCTACCGCACAAAGGACGGCTGTTGAGAAGGGTTCTACTAGCTTCGGTCTGGCCATCTTAAAATCGCTATACAGGTAGGCATGTACAGCGCCGAGTAGCGGCATCCACGCCCTGTAAACTTGTAATGTGCCCTGTCCACAGCGGGCCATTCTTAATCAACACCACAAAGAGCCATCAAAAGTGGAATTAAAGACCCGTCCTATGGAGTCCTAGCGGCATTGTCTGGCCAATTGGGAAACTGGAAATGACAGCTTACTCGTTCCTATTCGCTGGCCTGTTTTTTGAGCTGGGTGCAGATGCCCCCTCCTGGGTACGTTCGGTATCAGGCCACATGCCCTGTACACCAAAGCCTCCACGCTCATGGGGACGGAGCCGGCCAAATGCCCCGAGTCCTCGCCAGTGTACCATACATAAGAAACAGGCTGCCAGCTAACCATGACGCCTGCAAAACGTGGCCACACGAACTCTGGGGAGAATTTGTAGAATCTCACGTATCTATCAATCTCCTATCACATGCTTCAGGTTTACATTTCATTTCTTGACAAGCCTCATCTTTCTTGTGCCTCCACGTTTTTCTCTTGTCCCATTACCCAGGGATTTCATGTCTTCATCCCCCGCTTCGCTGCAAATATGCCACCCGGCCGGCATTTTCCTTCCCGATTCCGATCACACGGAACGCTGCTCGGCAAGCAGCCTAGCCTTTCTACCTGGTCTGTATTGATTTGCGAGCTCCTCACCCCGGGCATCTTTTCTCCAGGTTCCGCGTATTCGGATGCTGCAGCTTTTGGCATTCTGCATATGAGTCCACATGACTGCCGTTGATCAAGCGAGCTTGGCTCCGGATGTGTGATTCTATTGGATAGCGTCCATGCAGCCATTTGCTCCTGTGCATCCGATTCATTCCACAGCCTTTAACGAAGCTTATAAATTAGTCCACGGAGTAACACCACCGTGACACACCACTGACAAGACAGTATAACATGTATTTGCATATGATATAAAATTTATAAACAACCTTGCTGTTATAGCCATGTTCTTCAGACCATCACCATCTTAGAAAATTGCCAACTGTGACGGTGTCGAGCTTATCAAAGCTTCAAGGCAGTCGCCATGCCACCCAAGACGGATGTTTATCGCTTTGAGGAACCTCCTCCGATATCCTGACCGAGCCTGTAGCCAGTAACCTTGTCCCATTCAATCTTTTGTCGCGTCACCGGCAACTGTCTGCGCAGTCCCTTGAAAGCACCCTCGCTCAGGCTGACGAAGCCCCTGTTGAGTTCCTCCTGGTACTTTCTTTCCGTCGACGAAATCTCCTTGGCGATGCCCGCGCCCGTGCCAGACGGGATGGAAACAGATACTGGCTTCTTCGTCTGGAGACGCACGTTACCGTCTTCGTAGTAGTGGACGTCAACTTTGATGGTACCTTCCAACGAGCCAGACGACGGGTCGAATGTATAAACAGATCTCCAACGGCCGTTCCTACACGAGATGAGTTAATCAGAACCGCTTATGTGTGGTGATTCCATCACAAGCCCGGCCTGTGCTTACCAGAAGTTGTTGGGGCTGTATTTGTTCGCCACGATGATAATGGCAACCTTGGAGTCGGATTCAATCGGGTATACGCCAAAGGCAGCATTCGGAAAGTGCTCGGAGATGTATGTGCTCAGGCTCTTCAACGTCGATTTCCTATAGGGTTGGATTAGCAACCTAGTGCGTTGGCACTTTCGGGCTTTGCATACGTCAAATCGGCCTGTGCTCCCTCCACAATGTGGCTTTGTACCGCACTGGCTTTCTGCAAAAATAAGAAAAAAGGTCAGGAAACATTGCGACTTGTTTGCTTGTCATTACTGACCTGTGTCGTGTGGTCGAAAGCGAAGCTCGAGGAGCTCTCCACGTCGTAGTATCTGCCATCTCCCAGAGAATTGTGTTCGCTAACGAGAACCTGATCCATTAAATATCAGTAAGTTTGATCAAATCCCAAACTTGATCCACGTACTGCTTGACTGCTTCCAGGTAGCTTGACCGTGATCAACTGCTCCTCATTATACTTTTGAAAGGCAGGTCCAAGTTGAGAGACGAGATTTGGCGATGATGTGGTGAGGCTCTTGATGTCTATAGAATAGAATGCAATTGTTAAATCGACACTCTAGGTCTTGCTCAGGGGACTTAGTATCGTGAACGTACCGGCGACGACATCGGCAAGCTGCGACAGACGGAGGTTAGCTTAAGGAGTGGCTTTGCGCATTCGCTGGAGAGGGGTAGTCGGGGATCCTCACCTCCCCAGGGGGTGCTCCTTCAATGAAGGAAGCCACAGTCTCGAGTTGCGACATGATGTATATGCTATGGTACCCTTTGCTAAAGGAAGTTGTTAGAGATCCTCGAGCCAACAGCTAGGCGCGGCTGGTAACTGAAAGATGGGAAGCTTGATGATGGCGTAACCTGTGGAGGCAGTTTGACGGGCGGGGCACAGCCAGCAAAAAAGGGTGGAGGGGCTTCAAGACACCATTTTCGCCTCTGAAATTAACAGGCAACCTGGACAAAAGCTCGCAAACACATACAATATTTATTTATTTATTTTCTCATTTTTTTTATTGTGCTTGTACTTGCTCTAGTTTTGTGTGTAGCAATTATCTATCTTTACATATGCCAATGTATTCTCGCTAACAAGTAAAAGAAATGATTCTCGCCTAATAATCCAGTAGTCGCTTAATGTTGTCATATACTCCTATAAATTCAATTAGATATTGTAATTTAGAGTTTTATAAGTGCCATGAGGACTTACTTGTAATGTCGGGAAGGTGGAACTTCTCAAAGGCAAGCGCATTGTGAACGTCCCAGCCGGCCACTCGGCGAACGGGTGCCTCAAGCCTGTTGAACGTGTCCGGATTCTCTTGGATAGCGGCGGCAACCTCCGAGGCAACACTGGCCGTTGTGTACGCCTCGTGCACAATCATGACTCTTCCGGTCTTCTTAACACTCTCAAAGACAGTGCCCCTATCAAATGGGTGGACAGTGCGCAAATCAATCAGCTCGATGGAGACGTTGGGCTGTTGAGCCTCGATTTGACGAATCGCCTCGATACAGTAGTACAATGGTTGGCCATATGAAATAACAGTGACATTGTTACCCTCCTTGAGCACCTCAGCCTTTGAGAGCGGCAGCTCGTAGGCGCTAACGGGAACCTGCTCGACGGCGGCGCGGTATAGAATCTTGGGCTCCATGAAGATGCAAGGGTCGTTGCTGCGGATTGCTGAGAGCAATAAGCCCTTGGCCTGAATCGGTGACCTGGGCATAATGACACGAAGGCCGGGCACGTGTGTGAATAGGCTCTCAGGAGACTGGGAATGATAGAGAGCGCCGTGGCCGACACCTCCACATGGCATTCGTACTGTCAGGCTGCCAGCACCCCGGCCATTGCTGCCATCACGGAAGCGCATCTTGGCGGCTTCATTGACAATCTGGTCAAAGGCTGGGTAAACGTAATCTGCAAACTGAATCTCTGCAACAGGGCGCATACCCTCGGCAGCAAGACCAACGCCGAAACCCAAAATACCCTGCTCGGAGAGGGGCGTGTTGAACACGCGCTCGGCACCATATGTCTCGGCAAGTTTCATTGTGCAGCGAAACACACCACCAAAAGCGACGTCTTCACCAAAGACCACCACGGCCTCATCCTCTGCAAGAGCGGTACCCAGGGCGTCGTTGACAGCCTGGAAGAGGTTCAGTTTCTTAGTAGGGCCATTCCGAATCTCGGCAGGGATCTCCGGGTTTTTTTGCACCGCATCAGCAGTGTGAGCCAATAATGGAGTCGAAGAATATTCAATTGGAAGATTCATCTTGGCGTTTGGAGGATGTGTAGAATAGCACCGGGACACGCGTAGTTGGAGGGCAACCGTAGCAGGGCACAGACCGGGTGTCTGCAGCACCCTGCGAAATTGACGAGCAACTTGACGCTTCATTGTGATAAATGAAGTCTGTCCTCACGTAGTAGCAACCAGACAGACGTTCGAATGGACAAGAAATAAGTGATGTTGAAAAGTATCACTACAGGCCGGAATGGGCGGTTTTGTCGACAAAGAGTTACGACAGGGCGACTGAGACTCGGCTTGTTACGGCCTTTCGCGGGGTTGACCAAACTGGCCAAGCCCCAGGTGCTGGAGAGCCGGTAAAAGCGGGCCTCAACCCTTTTATGCCGCTTTGCTCTGGGGAAAACCAAAAGTGGCTTCACAGAGCTGAGATGTGGCTGGAACCAGCCTGTGGCTTAGCCTCATGTCGTTGCCCAGCCAACATCTTGGCACCTTCAGACCAAGTTTCCTATCAAAGACCGGCCTGCCGAGACCATTGATACGAGGTGGCCCACGTGGAAATTAACGATGACTGGGTAATTGCGCGGCTACCAAGACATTTTCTGTTCCAATGAATATAATGTTCCACATACAGCTTGCTGCTCTTTCATTTACTCCGGCATTCCAGTTTCCTCATTCCAGCAATAGCTGGATCTGAGCGCAATGCCGTCACGAGACTCGCCGCGCACAGCGAGGCGGCAGAGACCGCAGAGCGGAGACCAATCTCGACGACATCATGAGCGCAAAAAGACAGCGCGTGCGAAGCGACCGGGAACGGCGTCAGACGACACAGGAGAAACGCGAGAGAGCAGAGATATGAGAGAAACGCGACAGTCGAGAGATACAAGGGGGACCCGAAGCTCACAGAAGCTATCCTCCGGGGCGCTAGATCAACTTAACAAGGAAAACACAAAACGTAAGAGCCGCAACGCTGACCGACGGCGAGTATCACACCACCGCTACGAAGATGTATACGACCGAGACGAGGAACAAGCTTTTGAGAGGGAGCGAAAGCGACGGGAGAAGAAGAAGAAGAAGCGAGTGGTCAGCGGTGCGGTGATGGAGGAAGGCCGCGCGCGAGGGCATACTCGCGGATGGAGCGAGGAAAGCTACGAAAAGGAGAAGCTATTGCAGCAACCGAAGCCGAAATGGAGCAGAAAGAAAAAGTGGCTCTTGATTGGTGGCATTGGCCTCGTCATATTAACCATCATCATTGCCGTGGCAGTAGCAGTGAGCCAAAAGAAGAAAGGAGGCAGTGGCGGCGGCGGCAATAACACGTCTTCATCTTCATCACTAGACGGTCAGGATCCAAACTCGATACCGGCAAAGTGGAAGAACACATATCTCGATCCTTGGACATGGGTGACGACCACGGACTTCAACGTTACATTTACAGATGAAATGGTCGGTAACTTACCCGTCATGGGTCTGTATTCGAATTGGGACGACTCGGCGCAAGCGAACCCCAACGTACCGGCGCTGAATAAGGCATGGGGGAAGTATACAAGTCTGCCTGCCCGAGGTGTCAATCTGGGAGGCTGGCTCTCGTTGGAGCCATGGATCACGCCATCGCTGTTCAACTACAATCTCAACATGGGTATTGTAGATGAATGGACACTTGTGACGTACCTGGGGTCTTCCGCTGCCTCGACGTTGGAAAAGCACTATTCGACCTTTGTCACGGAAGATACATTCAAGTCGATTGCCGCCGCCGGCCTGGATCATGTGCGCATCCCATTCTCATATTGGGCTGTCGAGGTATACGACTCAGATCCGTATATTTTTCGCACATCTTGGCGGTACTTGCTGCGCGGTATAGAATGGGCACGCAAGTATGGGCTTCGAATTAATCTCGATTTGCATGGCCTTCCGGGCAGCCAAAACGGGTGGAACCATAGCGGCCGCTGGGGTGCCATTGGGTGGCTGAACGGGACAAATGGTGATACGAACGCGCAGCGGTCACTGGACGTTCACGACAGATTATCAAAATTCTTTGCGCAACCGCGCTATAAGAACATTATCAGTCACTATGGACTTGCGAATGAGCCGCGAATGGTGCTGTTGGACGCATCAAAAGTCATAAAGTGGACTGAGAATGCGTATAACCTGGTGCGCAAAAACGGGATTCAGAGTGTCGTCGTCTTTGGTGACGGCTTCATGGGACTCGAGAAGTGGAAAGGAGTCATGACTGGATATGATAATTTGGCCCTCGACGTACATCAGTATGTTATTTTCAACGAGAACCAAATCGACTTCACACATCAACAAAAGGTCCAGTACGCCTGCGATGGGTGGACGCAACAGGCGCAGCAGAGCATGGATACGAGCACGGGCTACGGCCCCACCTTATTCGCCGAGTGGTCGCAGGCCGACACGGACTGCGCCAAATTTCTCACGAATGTCGGCTGGGGTAATCGGTGGGAGGGCACGCTCAACTCGGGCGACCCGTCGACGTCAGTGCTGACACCGCGCTGCCCGACGCTGAACAGCCAGTGCTCGTGCGCATCGGCCAATGCGGACCCGAGCAAGTGGAGCGCCGATTACAAGACGTTCCTCAAGATGTTTGCCGAAGCACAGATGCACAGCTTCGAAAAGGGCTGGGGCTGGTGGTACTGGACGTGGAAGACGGAGAGCGCACCGCAGTGGTCGTACGAAGCTGGGCTCGCGGCGGGCGTGCTCCCGGCCAAGGCGTACTCCCGCGATTTCAACTGTGATGTGACGGTGCCGAATTTCACAACGAATGGATTACCAGAGTACTACTAACCATGTTTTGCAACGTATTCTATGATATGGGGAGGCGGGCGTTTGAACTGCCTGAGTTTTGTACATATGGGGGACAGGCAAGGAATAGGCATGCATTTTTGGGAGGTATAAAGCGATTAATATGGGTTTCTGGCACACTTTATAGCATTTACACAGTTTGACAGCTACCCGCTAGGGCTGCATGATATATAGACCTTTACGAAGATTGGATATCCAGGAGGACATAACTACCAGGTAGACTGGACAGATTTAGGACGGGTTCATGGGAGCAATCCGGAATGTTAAATAGAAGAATACTGGAAAAGAAGGTTGCAACAAAATGTTTATTTAAACAGATCATGAAGAACAAGAGACGTTATTAAACTCCATGGGGCAACACGGAGCGTGGCGCCCGGCCCGTAATGGCTCGGGTTTCTCGGGGCTTGAGAAGAACACCGAACAGCGAGCTCCTCAACCCGTCAGCTATCAACAGGCACTAATAACTGTAAGTTTGCCACGCCATGCTAGCGACCTCGGATCACGACTACTAACTACGAGCGGTGACATAATGAATAAAAACTTAAGCTATGGCTAATTACGATAAAAAGCCGTTACGAAGCATCATCATGATAGATGCTGACAAGCCGGGTCACACAGCCAACGTCACTGGCACATAACTCCATCTCTAGCTGTAGTATTTTCTTCGAATGCTAGCTTGAATAAATCAATCTGGCAGTTAAGACAGATGAGATTCAGATACGGAGTATCTGAGCCGTAAAACTTCCGCTGAATACCCAGTTTGCCAGCGAACTACGGGTGGGGGTTCAGTTCCAGCTTGGAACAGTCGGCTCGGGAATGTGCGTTGCTGGTTAGTGCCTCGTCTCTGCAAGGCGGCCAGCTCCGGTTCGCACTGTCAACCCGAGAGTTTTCTTCTTGTGATTCAATGTGATCGAAACCCGTGCCGAACGGAATTGGTTCATTTTCAGTCAAAATGGCAATTACACGAGACTCGCTCTGCAGGCTATCTAAACCGGCACTTGTAATACAATTAGGGATCATTCCTTGCTCTTGGCTTAAACGGCTCGGGGATGTGTCTACGACATTTTCGACATTGGGTCCTCAGTGAGACCCTGCTCATTTCCGATGTAGTTTCCGGGGCCAAGAACCACTGGACTTTAATATCAGGACCCGTTCCCCAACGCCACCCAAGTCCGATCTCACCGAAAAAGACGTAGAACAAGCAAGTGGCACTTCTCATTGGACAGTTAGCTAGTAAATAATGCAGCGCTGCTTTCATGCTGTAAGAGACATGGGGAATGGGGGATTGATGCGATGCCATTGGAAAGAGGGGGGGTCCGTCTCGCGTTTAGGCTGAAGTGCCGAACTGGAGACAAGAGGAGCCATACTTGCGCCGCTAAAAAATTTACCAATGTCGGCCCGCATCATGCCATGGACAGGGCTCTTTGTAATAAGTCGCTTTCAGCTTTTCTCGGTTTGCCCTGTGGAGGAGGATGTTCTCCCTTGCCTACACATCCTCTCTCGTCACTGCTTTACTAGCTTAGACGAGGGAGTTTGGCTAGAATATTATCGACTGCTGGCAAATTTCCGCACTCGCATGCAAGAGAAAGTCTTTGGAAAACATTTATTGATACTTGATCAAAACCAATCGATTCATTTTCAAGGCCCGCAGTCACTTACAGGAGTACTAAGGCGTTGCACTCTAAACGCCGAAGGGGTTTTGCAGTCAATTCCAGATCGGCGATAAAGAACAGAAAAGAAAAGATTTTTGGTCGTCATATTAAACAGTATCTTTCTGCTATCCGCTGCTTTCGATTTACATCCCCCCTCTTCTGTCTCCGTTTGTCATCCGAAGCAGATATGAGCGTCGACGTTGAGAAACAAGAGCCACCGCCAATGACGACTGCTGACAATTCCAGCGCCAAGCTGGAGCAGCATGAGGATGACCACGGCAATGACGGGCTATTAACAACAAGCTTATCTCAATCAACACAACAATCGACAGAGTCTTTAGGCAGAACACGGTCACAGAATGGCTATGGAGTGGACGAGACCCAGACTGCGGCGTCGGCGCGTGCCGATGCATCAGAGAAGGACCCTTTTGAAGTTGGTTGGGATAACGGCGCCAGCGATCCGCTATGTCCATGGAGTTTCAGCAAAGCCAGAAAATGGATGATTACATCTATTCTCTGCGCGGGTAGTTTTACAGTGTAAGTCGACCTGTCAATTTGTGTATTTATCCACTCTCCACCCCCCAAAAAGGGCTGTGTTGTCTGCATTGACTGGCATGCTAACACGATATAAAATACAACAGCACCAATATCAGCTCCGGCTACACATCAACATACGACCAAATGGAAGCTGAATTTGGCAACTCACGCATCGTCTCTGTCCTTGGGCTCTCCTTGTTTGTCCTCGGCATCTCCCTCGGGCCCATGTTGTTCGGTCCCCTCAGCGAATTCTGTGGACGCAGGCCAATCTACCTCGTCGCCTGGACGGTGTTCTTCGCCTTTATCTTCCCAGGCGCCTTTGGTAACAACATCGAGACGGTCCTTGTATCGCGTTTCTTTGGCGGCTTTTCCGGCAGTGCGTTTCTCACTGTCTCGGGTGGCACCGTCGGCGACTTGTTTCAGCGCCACGAGCTGCAGGCACCCATGGTGCTCTTTTCCATCTCACCGTTCTTGGGACCGAGCTCCGGCCCTCTGATTGGTGGCTTCATCAACTACAATGCGAGCTGGCGTTGGACGTACTACGTCTTCTTGGTCTGGACCGGTGTACTTCTTTTTGCTGTTGTATTTTTCGTCCCAGAAACATACCGTAAGTTTTTCCTCTTATACTGTACCACCTGATAGTGAACTATTGGTGGTATCTTGGGGCACTCTCGCGTCTAATGCCATCATTGTGATAACAGATCCCATTCTCCTCCGAAACAAGGCTCGTGAGCTCCGCAAGCGCACTGGCGACGACCGCTGGCTTGCGCCGACCGAAAAGACGCAAAAGTCCATTGTCCGTGCCATCGGCCTCTCCCTCCTGCGGCCCTTTCAGCTGCTCATCTTCGAGCCCATGTGCCTCAACCTGTGCCTCCTCTCAGCTATGCTTCTTGGTATTTTGTATCTCTTCTTTGGCGCCTTTGCGCTTGTGTTTACGGAGAACTACGGTTTCAACCTGTGGCAGGTAGGCATGACGTTTGTGCCCATTTGCGTGGGCATGTTTATGGCGAGTGCGACGGATCCCCTCTGGCACCGCGTTCGCAGTGGGCTGGTGGCCAAGCTGGAGCTGGAAACGGGCGTCAAGGGAAAGGCCGAGCCCGAGTTTCGACTGCCGCCAACGGTAGCCGGCGCGGTGCTAGCGCCCGTGGGTGTCTTCATCTTTGCGTGGACGTCGTATCCGCATGTACACTGGATTGCGCCGATGATTGGAGAGGCAATTTTTGGAGCTGGGTAAGATTGCATTTTACTTCTTCGTCTTATATTTTTTATTTCTTTTCGCTGCAGTTTGATATGATCACTTAAGAAGGAAACATGACTAATCGTGAACAATAGTGTTGTCCTGGTATATACTGGCATCTACACATTTCTGGTACGTTTCCAAGGACATGCACCGTTCTCGCATCCTTATTACCATGCTTACAACGAATAGGTTGATGCGTATCCGCTGTATGCCGCCAGTGCAATGGCAGCCAATGCTTTTGTCCGTTGTCTATTTGCCGCGGCCTTTCCTCTCTTTGGCAACCAAATGTACCGCAAGCTTGGTTTCCAGTGGGCGTCGACACTGCTGGCTTTCTTGCTACTCATCCTGATGCCATTCCCTTACATATTCTTCCGCTATGGCAAGCAAATCCGCAAAAAGAGCCGATTTGCTACATCGTAAAATCCTGGCACCTACATATCTCACATCTCTGCATTTAAGACGGGCGTTTTTGTCTCTTGCTTCTTTGACTGATGATACATGATACATGATTGCGACTGTGGCGATGCAAAACAAAGGAGAGAATGATCAGAAGAAAATATATCTTTAATAGAATTTCAATAAAAGTAGAATCCACTGCTGCCGGCCTATTCCTGGTGCCATTCCTTGAAGTGCTGTAGTTATCATGAAAGCCTCTGGCTGTTGCCTTGGGCTTGCAGATAGTGCGGTGGTCTAGGTACCTTAGCGCACTCAGGTAAGTTGTTAGCGCACGATGGCCAGTAACACAAGGGTCGTTTCAGCACTGCCTGACTCTGTTGCGGCTGCCCAACAGCATATTATGGGACTCATGACAGATCTCTGCGAGATTTTGAATAGGATCCAGTCCATAATCACCTCCACATCCCGCGACACAATGGACAGGGTTTACCAATGGCGTCAAGAGTTCATTGGAAATCGAGTATCTGATGACTTTCTTACCGGCGCAGCCGCTGGTTGTCTGGCGACGGTCGTACTGCTGCTCCTCACGCACATCGTCTCCCTGCTCCGAGCTAATATCTATGACCTCACCCACTGGAAGCTGAATATCCGTGTCCCAATGCAGCCCATGTGGATGAATATGGGTTACTGGTGAGTAGTAAATAGGATTATGTGTTGAGACCGATGGCAAGGGTTTAAAGATTGAGCTGATATCGCCCCAGGAGAACGATTCAAGGTGAAAAAATCCAGCACTTCGACCAAGCATGTGCCACGTTATTAAGAGAGGTCTTGCGCTCAGCCGGTCTGCTTACTGGTGACGCCATTGCTGAAAGAGAACTACGGCCGCGCCGCAGCATTGCCATTCTCGACGTTGGCTTCGGCTGCGGCGACCAGACGGTCGAGCTCGCCCGCGCTCTTGACGCGCCGTCCTGGCAGAGCTTTCGCTACGTCGGCCTCACGCTCAACCAAGCGCAGCTCCAGGTCGCCTACCAGCGCATCGAGCGTGAGATTGCTACGGCCAACCGCCGTGGAATCAAGCTCTGGCCGGAGTCCTTTCGCCTCTTTGGCGCAAACGCCGCACGGCCTGATGCCTGGGACCGCCCCGTGCGGGTACTCGTCGACAGCATCGCCGACGAGACCCTCCACGAGAAATGGCTGCTTGCGCTCGATTGCATGTACCACTTTTCTCCCTCGCGGACGCCGCTTCTTCTGTATGCGGCCAGAGAGCTCAAGGCCAACTTTATGGCGTTTGACCTGGTGTTGAATGACAAGGCCCGCTTTACTGCCAAGCTGACAGCAAGGTTAATGGGCCGCCTCACAGGCTGTCCATGGAATGCTTTTCAGACGGAGGAGCAGTATACGCAAGAACTGGTTGATGCCGGCTTTGACCGGGACACTGTCGTGATGCGAGATGTGACATCGGAAGTGTTTAGCGGTTTGGTGGCACACATTGAGAGGCAGCAGAGGTCACTGAGACCATACGGGATCGCAATGGGCAGCTTTGCTGTGGCAAGGCGCATATTCAACTGGCTTGACAATACTGGTGTCGTACGCGCCGTTATTGTTGTGGCGCGAATAAAGAGCAAGTCTGCCTAATCGTGCCTGCATCTAGATGTAATATTGCTTGTCAGAATCCTATCACTAATAGCACTAAATTATTGACAGTTCTCGTCTCAACATGTGACACGGCGAACAAAAACTAACTTTGTCTGCTAGAGCACAGATAGGCACACGGCCTGGCCCGAGTACCTTTTCACCTTTCTTCTACAGATTGTGGACCAGCGGTAGTGAACCGGTTTATTACGCCCTACTCCATAGTGCCCTCTCAAATATTGAGTCTTGGTGGCGCCGACAAGGCAGTTTTAATTTGGCGAGTGGGTTCATCGTTGTCCGCCGCCAAGATCCAGAAAGAGATGCCTCCGTTCTAATTACTACTTGATTCTCATCTGATTCCTCTTTAGGCCACGCATTCAGGTTCTTTTTGGATTTTTTGAGCTGGCGCGGGAGCCGGTAACCCACAAGCACCATCTCGCTGGATGATGTTTCCCCGTCTCAACCGCCTGTGCCTCGGCCGAAGCCGCCTCGTTAAATGTCGCGGGCATATTGACTCTTCACGGTTAGTTCTCTTCAGGTGAGGCAAAAGTAGGAGAAAATGAATGGGCGACTCCATCAGCTGTATTGCTGCTTTTCGTAAGATACTCGCTGGGCGTTTGGCTCCTCCGAACTGGTCGTTCAGCAATAATTTGAACAAATATTCGCTGCCTTTTTTGACATAGCGTCGCTTGAACTTCTAGCTGAAACTAAATGATGCACATGGTTTAACGAGCGCCCATATTCACAAGTGTAAGAGCAAGCTTTTTATATTGTCTGGGTTAAGCCTGAAAGGCTATTTTTCCTCAATTGAAATGGCATACGGAGAGGTAGACGAAACGGATGTACTCTTGGATGACCAGCGCCAAGTAGATTGCTGCTGGTATGATTTAGATGCAGGACAACGAACGTCATTGGAGACCGTGGCCCAATATTCGCCGATGTCGATGCGGGCAAAGCTGAACATCAGTCCACAACGTTTCTGCCTTTCATTTCAGCCACCGTGAACAAATGTGGCAACTGACCATGGTTCATGTCATTATTCTTGTGCTGCTCTCCCGCCCCCAAGACCCGGCCAGGACCCTGGCCCCCATCACGGCTGTGGCGGCGCCGTGGCGGTCCGTCACCGCACCATTACCCGCCTCGTAGACGCAGAACTTGTCAGGCGGCCCCCCCAGCCCCATTAGGCAACACTCCTCTTCCGTTTGGCCTCACGCTGTCACTCCGTATCCAACTACCCTTGGCTCTCAATTAGATAGTTGCCCGGTTGTTTACACAGATTTGATGCTGCCGGTAAATAGCGGCGCTACCGTCTTGCAAGTGAGGACGCCCGATGCGAGGATGCTGGGCTGAATCTGACTGCATATGTCTGTTTCCCGAAGCAAAGGATCCGCCAAGCACTTTGTCTGGAGCCTAGATGCAGTAGATAGGACGGAGGAAGAAATGAAGAGTATAAATAGTCTGTCTAAACTATCATTATTAGTTAATTTCTGACTCGAGAAAGATGTGCATGCTTTGACACTATTCCCCGTTATCAATATGGCATTGACCCAGATTTTCCACTCTCATATTGCACAGATGTTTGCATCTGGTATTGCAGTGTATTATATCCTTCTTTGTATCCTCCATCGATTCATGAGCTATGCGTGTGCAGACTTTTACGGTTCTCTCCTAAAAGAACATGGCACCCGGAAGACGCTGGCTCTCCTCGTTTTCGTTATTGGCATCTGTACGACTCTTATCTCGTCTCCAGCATGCGCCACTGCATTCATGGCCTCTTCTGTTATAATTGGAAATAACAGCAAGGGTCCCATGGCCATGGATGCTAAGATATGTCTTGGGAGTCGTGCTGTTCTCTGGGCAGCCGAGTTGCCTCTATTGGGAGAGACTCGTTTTTATCTCGTCCATCATGCCCTCTCTCTCACCTCGCTATTCATTATCATGTCAAAGAATCTGTCTCTGCGGCCGCTATATTTGATATATGCCGGACTTATTACGGAACTCTTTTCTAGCTCTCGTGCGTTCGTTCGCGGCTCAGGCCTTCATCAAACCCACTCGAAGCTTTTCGCCCGCCTCACAAACACCAACGCTTTTGCTATTATATTCGCTCGATTATTGCCGGCTCTGTATATTTTATACAATGAACTATCATACTTGGTCTTCTCAGACAACCTAGGTCTTGCATACTTCTGCTGTGTTGTATTTTACGCCGTCTTTGTTACGTACATGACCTACAAACTGCTCGCGGGGAATGGACATGTATCTTTCCATTCTGCACAGCCTGCCTATTTA
Organism: Zarea fungicola; assembly: GCA_900169235.1. NCBI lineage: Eukaryota > Fungi > Ascomycota > Sordariomycetes > Hypocreales > Cordycipitaceae > Zarea > Zarea fungicola. Next base: position 35,286 of record FWCC01000016.1, read on the forward strand.
CTATTTACAAGTGGAAATCAAACCCAAAGGATTTCTGTATTCAGCTTGTTATTGGCCACTGCAATGGTGACCGCAAAGTTATCGACGGCCATGCTCTACGAAGTTGCTCACAAAGGACCACTCCCGAAGGGGGAAATGGTCAGCCTCGTCACAATTGGATTCGGAACTGTGATACTTGGATTGCTTGGCGCCAAGTTGATGAATTCAACTTTCTCTCTATCTTCGAATAGGGCCCTGAGGCTGCGGAAGAACAGTGATACTCTGTCGCTGGCAGCCGCCGGCCAGCAGGGAGTGCCTTGCCGCTTCTTCCCTCGTTTTAACGGCATATCAATCCAAGGAGCCATTCTCTTCTCCGGTATTTGGCTCTTTGGAAATTCTCTACTAGGCCTTCGGGTGAACAACCGAATACTTTTTGGCGCTGCTGGGGTTAGTTTAGCACTCGGTGAGGCACTTGGCCGGATCGGCTGCTACTTTGCCGGATGCTGCGGCTCTGAACGATGGGAACGCTTTCCGAACGTCCAGCTTCTCTCGGCAACGCTGAATATTGTGATTTATGTTACAAGGATATTAGCTCTTGACAAAAATGGCACGTCCAGCATCTTTGAAGCTGGTGTGGAAGCAGTACTCGCGAATGGCGTGATACGTCTGGTCCTCAATCCCTTCAGGAGTGACGCAGCTGAGAGCATTCTTAGCCCAGCAAGCATGTTTGCGACCGCGCAGGTAATGTTTGCATCAGCCATGCTGACGCTTGAGCAGACTGCGGCCGGAACAAATCCAACGGCAGCCGTGCTCACTTCTATTGGCTTGGTTTCCAGGAACATGCTGATGTGTCGCATCGCCATTTTTCTCTGGGCCATGATAGCGACACAATTGCAAAAGTGGTCGTCTATTCGATTCATGAGATCAGAGCATGCCGTCTATGCGTTCAGCGCCATGATTCTGGTGCTCGTTGTAAAAAGAGACGCCGGTGGCCCAGTGGAACCTGGAAAGTATCCATTCCTGGGACAGGAACGGCTCTTGGTTATCACAAACCCTGCACTTTGGTGTTCTGTAGCAGTCACCGCAGCATTGCCTGTCATTTTGCTCAACTAGTTCTAGGAAAGAACAGTTGGAAAGGAATGGTTTTCTTGGGCAGTGATTAAAGGGCCTCGACTACAACACTTTGGTGCCTATGAAAATCCAGGATGCCAACGTCTCATATTTTGTATGGATTTTATTTGTTGTTACATATTGTGGCACTGTAAATTGCATCAATATGTGCTCATCCTGGAAAAGACAGTTTCTAAATGGCAAACCAATGGCGCGATCTTGATCGAAGTATTTAGCCCTAGGCTCGCATCGAAATAGGCCTGGTTTTCTGCTCGTCTCAGTGTACCTTCTTTACTCGAGAGAAAGGCATATGCCTGAGAAGGACTAACGTGCAGCCGAATTCCGAAATGGCGGGTAGCTAGAGAAAATTGATAAGTTATGCAATAAAGACAGCTTGCTCAATTTGAGATTCTGAAACTGAGATAGTAAGCCTAGACAAAAGATGTGACGATCAATGTAGCCATAGAAAGAAGACAGCAACTTGACCATCACGATTCTGTCTCTTTGTCGGCGTGGCTGTAGTGCCCTTCATGCATGTCAGATGACACGTAACTTTGCCAAAGCCATTTCCATACATCAGGCTGTATGAACATCTAGATTCGAGACTAACTATTTACATGCCGGACGACACTATATACACAAGTATGAAATGGAAAGGAAAAAGTATACTCACGCCAACTTGGTCTATTTACCGATAAGTTATACGAATATGCGTAATGGAACCGCTTGCTTCATAGTTTGGGGAAGGATTGCCTGTCTAATACTTTGCAGGCTGCATCAAGAATGTTGCGCAGGGGTTGCTTCCCCCCGCACTCGATTGGACGCCTCGTTGAGCTTCACGAATTACGACACTAGTAAACGAGAATCAACGGCTCATGGTTAAAGTGACATTGTAGGACTCTTTTCCACAGATGTTGATTCCTGTTAGGTTTCCTGCGGGGCGATTGAAGCAGCTACATAGTAAGCTTTAGTGATAACTCATAACGAGATTCTGTGTACGAGGGCCGTGGTCCTTTGCAAACAGGGATTAGGAATTTAATGGCAAGTAATTGGTTGAAAAGAGAGGCTCTAAAGAGTTTTTCTTCGGAAAGGCGCAGTCTCAGCAAGCAAAAAGCTATTTCCCAAGCTCTATAAAGGCGTAGTAAGTGCCACCCATAATTTCGAGGATGATCTCTGGATCGCCACTTGAAGCAGCGATATAATCCTACCCTTTATAGACGGGCTTTCATATTACATCAAATACAAGCCGACTCACTCACTTTCAAAATGAACTTCTCCCTCCTCACCAACCTCGGCGTTGCCGCTATCGTTGTTGCGCAGCCCATCCCTGATCACAGTCCTGTAAGCTAGTTTATCAAATACGGCCTTTCTATCGAATATTTGGTATTAAATCCACTGATAAGCCATGAATACAGGAGTGTGCTTGCCCTCAAATGCCTAGGGCTTGCGGCTGCGCCATTCCGTGAGCAAGTTGAGATATCGAATACCGTCTGTCTGGCGCGGTTTCAGTGGTGATCTTTATCCCCAAATTCGTTTTGCAAGACACGCGATAAGGACGTGACAAGACTACCCCAGTTAAAGAGCATTAAAAATAATAATAACGTCTGGTTTTTGGTCTTTACGGGACTCTTTGAGTAACAACCATGGCCTTATTTGCCAATAAATGTGATTCAGGGGGCGGGAAAAGTAAGAAAACAGAAAACGATCGGATTGTTGTGCTAAAGCGAAAATATTTCAGTTGGTTATAAGATCTCGGCCTGATCCGACGTCCGAGTTGGCCGGCAATTTCCTATTAGGATCAGCGCACTAACAAAATGTCGGGCTTCGGACAGGCATTGATAGCGGGCAAGGGACGGAGTTATAGAGCTCAATCTGTCGTTCTGGCCTGTACTTGTTGGGGTCACAATACTATGTAGATTTACGTTGATGGCTTTCTCTATTATTATTCCTTCCAGAAACAGTTTTCATGGGCTAAGTAATAGTATTCAACGGTTGAAACCATTTATACTTTCCGTTTTCAGGGTGGCAGTATCCCCTGCGGCGCCAAGCAACCGCTCAGCCTGGTGATATGCCTAGCTCCACGTCTCGGACACGGACACGTTAGAAATTCTCTCTCTCTGTGAAAGTTTGCCGCGAGCAGCTACAGTAACATTCACGTTCTAGCCTCGTTTGACGACAAAAATGCAAATACACAGCGAGTTAGGGCATTGCCTAGCCTTGTTCCAGGATAATAGTCTTCCGTCTTAAACTCTTGGCTAGCAGCTCACAACTCCCCACTTACTTAGGACCGGGAGGCTTTAGAAACTATTTACTCACGTCCATCATCATCAATATTTCCGGCTTGGAGAATAGTTACTCCATCTAAAATTTCCCCCCAATTGTGATAACACCCATTGGCAGCACTTTGGTTTCCAGTTCAAATCACGAAGAAACCTTCATAATGCTTAACAACTCGGCTTCAGTCGTCCCTGGCTTTTACAGCTTCTTTTTCAAGAATATCGACCCCCTCATCGCGCTCTGGGGTGTGTACCTCAACTTCGTCGACCCGGATGCCGCCATCAAGGCATCTGCGCCCGCCTCCACATACGACCAGAACCAAGTCTTCCTGTTCCATCAGGCAGGCGGCCTGGCACTCGCCGTCGCAGTCACCTCAGCTGTGCTTCCGCGCTACTCCAAGGACCTTAGTGTCTGGCGCATCTTCCAGTTTGCACTTTTCTTGTCCGACCTCGCCGGCCTTAGTGGCATCTACAATTCGCTGGCCAACCAGGGTCGCCTCAGTCCGGGTAATTGGACCTCGGATGACAAGGGCTTGGCTGTCAGCTATATAGCACTGACTGCAATTCGCGGTCTGTTCCTTTTGGGAGTTGGATTTGGACGTCAGGTTTCGGCGAAAAAGTCAAGTTAAAGAGTGTATTTTTTGGGATTGCCTAATATGTTAGTTTTTTCCCAGTTGCTTCTTGGATCAGATTTGGAAAATGGTGCTTCCCAGAAGGCGAAAATAGTCGTGGTAGCATGGGTGGTTCGTAAGCTTTTACGGCCGCGGCAGCAAAATCGAGTATAATTTGGAATCGATACTTGATTTCAGTTTCATTTTCAATATGGAAATAACTTAAATTTCTCGCACTACTGGCTGCGTTGCTTAATGTCTGTGGGTTTGTGCTTGGTGAATCATCCTCTCATCTCTAGTAGATGCATGGGTGGTAACGAAATTGAGTATAGTAGCGATATATTAGGTCACATTTTTGCGACACACACAAAGCATTAGTTTCAATTGATAAATGACCTTTGCATCGGTCCAATCTCGATCCCTGGCTCGCTCCGCACCAGACTCCGACATCCCAAGTGCACGAATTTTATAAGCCTGATGGCCCGCCATCAGCAAGGGATGGCTTCGTATTCAATTTTTCCATCATTCTGTCTATAAACTAGAATAATCAGTTACCTATAGGGGCGGTGGATACAATGATAAAGAGTCTGCTAGGAATGATAGAGCAATAAAGAACGTGAAATTGTAATTTCGGCCGAACACGACAGATTCAGTGCCAGCATCTAGGGAATGGCTCCACTCCGCACTGCATTTTCAGGCAGTATTTAATTAGACGCGGAGTCAATTACCCTGTTCTAGTTGCTAATTGATGACTAGCATATGCCAACCGGAGTTGAGATTGAGTATGGCGGTTGCTGGAAATTACTGCAATACTTCATTCGATGCGTGCACAACATTCTGTTAGCTCAACACCATTGGGCGTTTGTATCCAAGGTCCTCAAAGATGTGTCAGACAGGTGACATGCTGTTTCTAGGCAGTTAGTGCCTTCGGTCGAGCCGCGAAGGCGTGCTACAACAGGGACTTCCACTTTTACAGTAATAAACTCTAATTATTGAAAGCTCAAGGCTTCTTGAAAAGATTTTGGGCACGAGGCCGGCATTCGATTCTCAAGGCCGCACTCCTTCTGATATTGTTTGAGGTGGCAGTCGACTCGTTAAACCCGGCAATTGCTGAAGGAGAAATCTGCGGGTCAAGTGGCATTCATGCCTGTTACCCCAAGACATGCGACGCCAGTTCAAGATCCCGGTTAGACGCCAAGCTACGGCAACGCCTTCTGGCAGGTTTACCGTCATGGCTGTCAAGGCTGTGTCGCCCTATACCTGGTTTGCAAACTGGGGAGCCTGTGTGGCTTTTTATAGCAACGTATTTGTGCTATCAGTTGTAGAAGGGAAGTAGTTAGCTACAACATGCATAGGAGCAGTTCCGGTGCATTTAATACAGTTTTACAAGTTGATGATTTGTTGGATCTCAGTCGTGTCAAGTCACGGCCAGCCAAGGTACTAAAGTAAAGGTGGAAAGTGGAAGTTATTATGATGTTCGTTCGTTCCATAGAAGAAGTGTAGAATAGTTGGTGGTCTGTTCCGGAATAATCTATTATCCTTTTTCGGACAATAGGAAGCGAATCTGGACGAAAATTCTCTTGAGCTGGCTTATTCTAGTTCATAATAAGCAGCCTTGCATGGCGCTGGGCAGGTCTACGTGGACAATGGACGCCACAGTCACCAAACACGAATTTACTTGAGGACACCAAGCTTTTCCAGTAAATGGACACTTACATGTCAACCTCTGGCACCCCTTTTCTTTGTCACATTTCGAGGGTCTCTCAGGGGATAAGCGGGCCGCTTGTGCTCATTGACAGCCTTGGTAGCGCGACATGTCGCATTGTTAAGTGCTGCCATCAGACGACTAAGATGGAAGGTTGTCACGCAACCGCATGGAAGCTCGCACGCCATGCTGACTAGAGACGCCGTCTCGGAGATGGCCGTACCGTTATTGTGAAGAATCTGGTGGCCTGTGGGGGTGGCAAGCGCCTCAAGTGCATGGGACGACATCAACGATAAGTATGAGTAGCATAATCAGTTTTTTGATAGGATTGAAACGAGGCTTGAGCTGGTCAATCAGGCATTGAAAGTCGGCAGTTTTGTGAAATGGGTACTTCTCCTGCTAGAGTATACAGTATGCACGGGGCACCTGATGACAGTGCGGCAAAGTGCTACCTGGTAAATACACATAGCGCGGATCTTTAGTTGCGGCTGGTTTTTGTTGGAATTCCAGGGCAATATGACGTGCTTGGGGGCCGCGCCGTCAAGAGCCTAGCCGTTTCCGATGGCTGCGACGCCGGGAAAGCTTAAGTCAAAACTGTGTGGGCGGTCGCTCCGTTGCAGATTCACCGAAGGAGACCCCAAGTGTTCATCTCATGTCTATTTATGTCCGAGATTTGCTTTACCAGTACTTTTCAGCTTCAAATCAATCCAAAGATGGTACAATTGATGGCGTTACATTAGAGTGTCACTGGAGTTTGTGGATCTGGTTAAGATCTGCATTTGTAATCTGGCATGGCCTCGTGAAAAATAGAATAGAAGCTGGACTGAAAGCTGAACACAGCTGTCCGTAGCTTGATTAGTGATTTAAATTGACAGGGAAACGCCTGGCCCCATTCGAAGCCTCTCAGCCTCTTGGTGCAGTCAGCCAACCATACCGTAGCTTATTCTCACCAATCCAAGCCAGCCGTCCGTCTTGTGAGATTCCTGCGGAAAGCTCTCTGTATGTCAGTCTGTCGACTCCTCTCTGACGCATCAAGGCCTCCACAACGGGGCTTCCCACTGGCACTACGCCGCATGCGCCAGCACTTTACGGGGCGCCACAATAGGCAATCCCTGCCACTTTTCTCAGCAATGGCGCAATATCACAGGTTTTCTTCCTGTAGTACCGGAGCAATCTGTACTGGCTGTGACTATGACACCTGTAACCTAGTTTGACGAGAAAAGAGGGGGAACACAAGCTAGATGCAGAAAATAGATTACCGGCCGGTGGCTCTCACCACCCGCCGCATGAAATATATAACGAAGTCTATGCTTCCTCACCGTTTCAACCTTCCAACGTCCACCTCGTTACTTTGTCCTGGAAGCGAATTCATACAGCTCCGAGCCGCTACGTCATAGATAACCCGGTGATAAGCACAGACATGGGCGAACAGAATCTCTCCGATGAGTCGGTCGCCGAGGCCAGACAGGCTGTGTATGGCAGTGTCGACCTGAGCGATGATGACGTTGTCATCTCCAAGGGTGCGCTAGATCCTGTTTATGAAGCCAAGGCCAGGATCCTCAACCGCGCAGTAAGTGGTGGCCAGCGCATTCCATGAGAGGTCATTTGTTGTTGCGCGCGAACAGCAAGGCCAACGGGGAAAATTGCTAATCTAGTTTTTTGTTTGGTTTCGCATCAATAGATCCAGGATATTGGCATGGGCTGGTACCAATGGCAGCTCTTCGCCGTCGTCGGTTTCGGTTGGGCTAGCGACAACCTGTGGCCCATTGTGACATCCCTCATCCTCAAACCCATCTCTCAGGAATTTTCTGCCCCGCGCCCACCTCTCCTCGTCCTCGCCCAGAACATTGGTCTCCTGGCAGGCGCTGCCTTCTGGGGCTTTGGTTGCGATATCTTTGGTCGCAAATGGGCCTTTAATCTGACTCTGGGCTGCACAGCTGTTTGGGGCCTCATCGCAGCAAGCTCGCCCAATTTCGCTGCCATTGGCATCTTCAACGCGTTTTGGTCGTTTGGTGTCGGCGGCAACCTCCCTGTCGATTCGGCCATTTTCCTCGAGTTTTTGCCGCAATCGCATCAATACCTCTTGACGATCCTTTCCATTGACTGGGCCATTGCTCAAGTCATTGCCAACCTGATCGCCTGGCCACTGCTTGGCAATCTGAGCTGCGCTGAGACCGCCAAGGTGTGTCTGAAAAAGGACAACATGGGTTGGCGCTACTTTGTCATTGCTATGGGTGGCCTGACCTTGCTCATGTTCCTCTCGCGCTTTCTCCTCTTCAAGCTACACGAGTCGCCCAAATACTTGATCGGCAAGGGCCGCGACGAGGACGCAGTGCGCGTCGTCCATGAGGTCGCGCGCATTAATGGGAAGACGAGCTCGCTCAGCATCGAGGACCTCCGAGCATGCGAACCCGCCGACTATGTTGCCGAGACGAGCGCTTCTGCGGCCGTCCGCAGACACCTGGAGAAGCTCGACACTAAAAAGATTGCGGTCCTCTTCTCGACACGCCGCCTCGGCATCAGCACTGGTCTCATCATGCTAGTCTGGGCCCTCATCGGTCTGGCATTCCCGCTCTACAATGCGTTTTTGCCTTTTATCCAGGCGACCAAGGGTGCCGACTTTGGCGATGGTAGCACCTACCTCACATATCGCAATACCCTCATCATTTCGACTCTTGGTGTGCCTGGAGCTATTATCGGCGGTTTACTCGTCGAGCTCCCGCGCCTTGGCCGCAAGGGCACCTTGGCCCTCTTTACCGCCCTCACAGGTGTCTTCCTTTACTGCACCACCACGGCCAAAACGAGCCAGGCCCTGCTTGGCTGGAACTGTGCCTTCAACTTTTGCAGCAACATCATGTTTGCCGTCTTGTACAGCTACACACCGGAGATTTTCCCTACGCCTCAACGCGGTACCGGCAATGCGCTGGCTGCCATCTGCAACCGCATCTTTGGCATTATGGCTGTAAGTGAACCCCAGAGATATTATCCGTCCACGACTTTTATGTGGATTTTGTCGCTAATCCAATGTTTTAGCCCATTATCATCCTGTTCGCGAACCTTCAAACTTCAGTCCCTGTATATGTCAGCGGAGCCCTGTTCCTCGCGGCAGGCATTATCGTCCTGCTCCTACCCTTTGAGTCCAGGGGCAAGGCTGCTCTGTAAATGATTTTTAGGAAACATATTATCTGGATATTTCATGAGGCATTTGCCATGTATCTTCTTCCGTTGCTTGTCAAATAATTCTTCTTTTTTCTATCGTTTTTATTCATTGCTTTGCGCATTCTGTCGAGAATGGTTTTTCGAGACAGCGAATGGGGCGAGTATAATCAAAATGGCCAGGCTGGGTAGAAATTCGTATTTGGCGGGGAGGGATCAAGCGTTTCTGTTGTGGCTCTCGCATTTCTCAAGATTAGGAATTTCATCATTCTCTTCCCCATGCATATCCAATGCTGGGGGAGTGGCACACCATTCTACTGCTTCTTGTTTGTTTTGGCACTCTTGCCATTCGAGTTGCGGTTTCCGAGCTTGGAGTCCTGAAAGTGTTCGAAGAAACTTGCTCTACTAACCAGGCGGGACGATTTAGCTTTATTGTATGTGCGCAAGACGGTACCCCTGTATCTACGGGACGGCTAACCACCAGCGACTCACCTTTTCCGCAGCATAACTGCCTCTCCAGTATGTCTTGACGATTAAGCGCATAGCGAGTGATATGTATCTCCACACGATAATTTATCCAGTTTGGAGTTGTAGAGTTTTGTAAGACCATACAGTCTAGGATTGGGCCATGGCAGCCTTCATTATGGCGCCGGCTTGTTCCGCCATCACCAACACTTACCATACCATACTTGAAAATAAATAGGATATAATGCCAAGAATTACAAAGGATATGTCTGTGTATGCTAGAACTGATTCTGCCTTCCTTTATTCCACCCAACTTTGAAAACATGTGGTGGCGCTAACTTACCCTACAGACGAAAAGGGCCATGTCCGGCCGGTTCACATCCGAGGCCTCCGCTTTGGTCTCAGGTTGTGCAGCCACGACAATGTACTAGCCACGATGCTACATTCAAATATACCATTGGTGTAAAGAGTTCACGCGACGCTCTGATTCACTCCTCGATCCTTGCTTCTCACTAGTATTTAGTTCCGATTACCGCCGCTGCAGTGGGATTGTAAAATGACACGACCGGAGCCGACCTCTGAGCCCCGCGTTACCTACTCGTCTGGCCGCTCAAGCGGTAGCGATGCACCGGATCTGCGAATTCTGCATTACAACGATGTGTATCATGTCGACCAGTCGAGTGCGGAACCTGTAGGCGGCCTTTCACGATTTATGACGCTATGCAAGGATTATCAGAGAGGCAGTCGATTCGCAGGCCAATCCAAACTCATAACACTTTTCTCTGGGGATGCATTCAACCCCAGTCTCGAAAGCAGTGTCACAAAAGGTATGAAACCCTGCAATGTTGAGAGTAGCATAAACTTCATTGATGTTTCAATTTAATGACCTTGTCCTCAAGGTAAACACATGGTACCAGTTTTAAACGCGATAGGCACTGACGTCGCATGCGTCGGGGTGAGTCTGGTTCACATTCGTCAGCGTGACGCTGGCTGCGCTGTTTGGTTGCTGGATGTGCTAATTTTTTTTATGTTATGCTATAGAACCATGACTTCGATTTTGGTGTCAAACAGTTCGAGGCGCTCACAGAAAAGTGCAAATTCCCATGGCTCATTGCTAATGTGCTCGACCCAGCCCTTGGCGAAGGCGTACCACTGGGAAACGCCAAGCCAACGCACATGATGACCTCATCAAATGGCGTGAAGATTGGTATCATTGGTCTAGGTGAGCGTGAATGGCTTGCAACAATCAACAGCTTGCCGCCCAATCTCATCTACAAGTCGGCCAGTGCCACCGCAAAGGAGCTCATTCCCAAACTGAAAGCAGATGGCGCAGAAATCATCATTTGCCTAAGTCATATGCGCGAGCCCAATGATGTCAAGCTTGCACAGCAGACAAACGGTCTCATTGACATAATTCTCGGTGGACACGACCACTTCTATAACCACCAGCTCATCAACGGCACGCACGTCCTCCGCTCCGGAACAGACTTCAAGAACCTGAGCTACATTGAGGCTAGGAAGAGCAAGCTCAACCAAGGAAGATGGGATTTTGACATTTGGCGGCGAGATGTTACATCCAAAGTAAAGGAACACTACCCATCCAAGAAGCTCGTCGCCAGCCTCACAGCTGATCTCAAGAAATCGCTAGCGAAGCCCGTCGGCTGGTCAGCAATGCCCCTCGATGCGCGCTTCACCACCGTTCGCCTCAAGGAATCCAATATTGGAAACTTTGTTTGCGACGTTATGCGTCAGCATTATCATGCCGATTGCTGTATCATGGCGGCGGGAACAATCCGGGGCGATCAGGTCTACCCGCCAGGAGCAGTTAGAATAAAGGATATCACAACGTGCTTTCCGTTTGAAGATCCTGCAATTTTGCTGCGCGTCACAGGTCGAGCAATCTGGGACGCTCTGGAGAATGGTGTCTCAATGTATCCTGCCCTTGAGGGAAGGTTTCCGCAAGTATCTAACATCATGTTCCAATTCGATCCTTCGAGGGAGAGAAATAAGCGAGTTGTTTCGCTCGAAATTGGTGGCAAACCATGCGAACCTGAGAGAAAGTATCTCCTAGCCACAAGAGGATACATGGGGCGAGGCAAGGGTACGTTTTCTTTTACATCTCACCACGTAGACGCGGCAAAATTTGGAACTAACGCGAAGAAGACGGCTACGACAGTCTCCTTGTACAATCTGAAGGTGGAAATGCAGAGGAACTTGTAGACGAGGAAAACGGCTTTCTGATCAGCACTATTCTTCGACAGTACTTTATGGCGCTTCGAACCGTCGGAAAGTGGCGCAAGCTCTCTGAGCATTGGGAGACAGTGGCATCCAAGTTAAAGAGCAAACCACAGGAACAGACTGAAGAACTTGAGAAGAGCTTGACGCTGTCCCGCAAAAGTACCTACGAAAGTGATAGGGATAGGAGCGAGAGCTGGCATGACTTTATCATGGCAAGACTTGGCCATAACAAAATACCGCACGATGACGATCATGATGACGAACAGGTTGTCCACGAGCTGAGCGACGATGCTTCTGAGGAGGAGACGCATCACACAGAGCCTGACGTGGGTTCTGACCCTGACAATGAGATGGACATAGAGATCCTTCTTCTGCGGAAATTCTGGGCGCGCTGGACTTCAAAGGCTGGCATCAAATCCTCTGCGTGTGCTCCTGCCAGTGACGATGCCTGCTTGGTGGACTGGACTCGCTTAATTGCGCCAACGGTCGAAGGTAGAATCATATTGCTAGAAAACAAGTCCTAAACAAGCGAGCAAAGAAGAGGGAATGAACAGAGTGGCAGAAGAAAACAGTTGGCAACATGCATTATATATATATGCTTTGTATATATATACTGAGCCATTTTATATATTTGGTATATATACATCTCGTGGTTCTAGTATATTTTGTCCTGGGCTAAATCCAATGCCTCAGGAACGATTTGTAAAGGGGGTAGAATAGAATCGAAATAATGCAGTTTTCCATAACGCATTGCCCGTCAATTAGTAGCGAGCGCAACGGCCGGACTTGCAGACGAGATCGTCAGAGCAGTCGTTTCCGGAGCGGCAGGTGGCACCTAAGAACTTGTTAACGTCTTTGGGTCTTTTGGCTATAACTCAAAGAAGTAGGTAGATGACTATAAACGTACCTTCGCAGTGACCCTTCCATGAGCAGTTGCCGGAAGCAGGCGGGGCAGGGGTGGTGCTGGTAGAAGCAGGGGGAGGGACGCTGACGGTAGAAGCAGGAGGAGCCGGGCAGCCCTGGCCACCGGTAGAAGCGGGAGCAGTTGTGGCGGGAGCAGAGCTGACCGCGGTGGTAGTAGTGGTAGGAGCAGAGGTAGGCGCGCTGGTAGCCCTGGTCACGGAAGTCGTAAAGCCGCTGCTAGTGGAAGTAGGTTTGCTGGTGGAAGTAGGCTTGCCAGTGGAAGTGGGCTTGCTGGTGGAGGTAGAAGTGGCCGTGGACGAAGGGGTGGCGGAAGAAGACGAGGCTGGGGGGTTGTTTCCGTTGGTACCAAGACGCTGAATGAGCTTGTCACCGAGGTCGTTGATGCTGGCGGCGAATTCGTCGTAGCTCTTGGCCTTCCAGTTGGCAGACTTGCCGGGGACAGCCTCGTCGCCGGTGAAGGCAATGTAGAGGACATCATTCACGTCGTGGCCGGAGTTACCGTTGATGTTAGCGGAGCCGTAGCAGGCTGTGGCGACGGAAATGGACGCCTCGCCGACCATGGCCTCCTTTCCATCGTCACCGTTCGTGTCACCCCAGATACCGTAGATCTATATAATTTACTTGATCAGTGCCACTGCCATCACATATAAGGGCCCAATACAATGCGCTTACCAGCTTGTTGTTGCAGACAACAGCCATGACGGACAAAGGCTGAACGCCGACAGACTGCGGGTCGAACTTGGGCCAGTTGGGCTTTGAGCCATCGTTGCCAAAGACGACGTAGGGGTGGATGAAGGCGTCGAGATCCTTCTGGCCAGTGCCGTATCCCTTGACGGTATCCTGGAAAGAAGTCTGAGACTGTGTGTCGGACGAGCTACCGCAACGGCCATCGTTGGCAGGGCCGTTCTGGATACCATCGCAGTCAATGTCCATGTTCACGAAGTTGCCAGCCTTGCCTTGGAGGTAGACGACGCTGGAATCGGCAATATGATCACCGCAGTACGAGAAGGCTATACATCATAGAAAGCAGAGATTAGCGGAATAGGAACGTGTAAAAGTCTAGTTATCGAGTGTTTCTGGGATCAGGAGCTTGCAACGTACAGCCATCGTCGCGGTCCATGCTGTGGAAGTTGGAGGCGAGCTTGTTGCTGCACTCGCCCTTAGCCTTAACATTGTTGTAGAAGTCCTGGACATTGGCAGGGATGTCGCGGGCCGTCGCCAGCGCGGCCAGGGACATGAGAAGAGCAGAGCGGATGGAAGCCATTTTTGTTGTTGGATGGATTTGCTAACTGGTTTAACGGAAAGAGAGAATGAGTGACGTAAAGTTTGATGTTGTAAATTGAAATGAATGTTGATTTTTAACGAAAGTGTAACCAGTACAGCTGAAATGAATGTGAAGGCGAATGATGGAGGTGAGTGAAGAAGATCTAGACTGCGGAACGCGGCTTACACGGTTATATATAAAGCAGCTCCCTAGCCGCAGGCCGACAATCCATCAACCCATCAACCCATGTCGCGCGCAAGGAGATCCTTTCATACTGGGTACAACAAATTGCAACAATAGATTACGGGGCTTCTGCACTTCCCACATGGTTGTTTCTCGAACTCTTTCGGTCCCCCCTGCGTCTGTAACCCCAGTCACTGCTTGCCTGGCCCTTGCCGCCAGCACTGCCTTTCTTTTCCACGAATGACAAGCCACATAACAGAGTCTTATGCCAAGTCGTTCGGCTCGCCCTGTAAACAAGCAAGGCGGGCCAAGGCGAGGGGGGCTGAGCTGCGCTGACTGGCTCTGCATTTGACAATCCATGCACCCCTGGCAACGGTTATGTTTCATGCCTATCTATGCCTTGGAACATGGTGGACTTTTTTATACTACACCATGATTTATATTGGATTTGTTCCGATGGGTTTAGCCCGTACAGGCCCCGCGAAATTGCCAAGCGCCCATCCACTGGTATATTCCGGTCGACGGCCGTAGTTTGCCGGCTACGTCAAAGTTAAATCGTCTCCTGCCTTGTTCTAGCGGCTGTTTGCAGAGCCTCATTAAACCAGATAGGGTTGCATCTCCTTTTCAACCGTTTCGATTGATTGAGCCGTGATAGGCGCGCAAATCCGAAGCCGTCACGCGGGCCGTTTATGCCGCGCGATGAGCTGTAAATGTATTTTCATCGTCTAGATGACGAGCCCCTCCAACTCTATTCTTACCGGTATCCATGAAATCTCAAGTCTCGGGCATTTTTCACGCTTCCGTGCCGCTGGCAACAGGACCGAATCGAGCACCTCCCCCCATATTAGATAATTAAAGGGAGCAAGCCCCGTGGGTCGTTTCCCAAGTGAGCCCCAATTGGACTTCACCAGTCCCATCTAAACTGCCATTTAGGTGAAACCTATCCACCCCAGAATTTCTGCCAAAGAAAAAAGACAAGAGGACAACCCCAGTCACAGGGCTGCATCTCTTAGCAAGAAGGCCCAGCTTTTCAATGCGGATACTGTTTGTTTTTGGCCATGGAAACAGGAGAGCAGCGTGGCTGCATGCTAGACTGTTTCATCAGGGCAGGTACCTATTATGAATCCCGTTCCGCGCAGTAGCGAAAGAAGATGTAGTCGTAGACAGACATTTGAAAGCACGTGTCAACCCTAAACTAGTTTAGAATTGAATTGATGCAGTTTTAGAGGAAGTGCTTTCATCCAGTCGTGAGTCTACTCAACTCCCGATAATGCACGGCCAACGACATGAATACATGTCTGAACTGCGTCAACTTAGGCGCAAATAACAAATTGAAGGAAAGAAGCGGAGCAACTTGTTAGGGGTTTTGCTGTGGCAAGCTTCATTAAGTTATAAGCAGTAGTTGGACTGCGTGTCAGGATAATGGGGCAGAACAGTTTAGCACGCTGGCTCAGTAGCAAGTGTTCCCCTTGATTACGGGGTGGTTGATGTTTGTTATTGGTAATGAACTCCGAGCTTGCTTGTTTTAGTAACCCGTAAAGAGTGAGTTCATTATTTACAAGCTCTGGTAAACTCCAGGGTATTCAACCCCCCGCGTCAAAGTCGACTGGCCAAAAAAGAGTGCTCCACATGTCGATTTGGGAACTGACAAACTCGCGCTGATGCAATAAGTAACATGAACACACAATAATTAGATATTGACGATCAATGGTACCTAGTAGTTTAGTAAAGAGCGAACTCAGCATCGTTACTCCTTCGTGTCGTTCCTTGCAATAGTAGTAGTTTAGTATTACTGGGTGGAGGTTTCGGCCCACGTCAGCTCAGCACCGTCGTGCAATACAATTACCTATCTGTTTGCAACATAACCTAGTTATTATTAACTGTCAAGTCCGGCCAGGGCGAAGTCAAAGCAGTACACATTTAGGCCACATAATTGTCCCACTGTCGAATTTCCAAGGCTGTGTAAGCTTCTTCTGGAGCAGTCAAGAAAGAACGAACGCATGATAATTAAGCTCCTGAGCTCCTCATTTCCCGTGCATAGATTATTCAAATGTTCATGTAATAATCATTTCTTTTGCACTCGTAACTCCGAAATAGCACTTGCCGTAGTGATAGCCATCCAGGTTATCCACCGCGTCACAATTGACAAACCGAAGCTAGCTATTGATTTGGGTCTAATATAACTACTCCCTAGTGTGATTTAAGCTGGCTCGGCACTGTCACACCTCGGAACTATGCCGGCAGCGGCCCCATTTCTAATAAAATCTCTTCTCCAAGAATTATCTAACAGCCAATAACATTGCCACGACGAACTTGGCTGGACTGAATCCTCGCCTTTCCGTACCGCGGCCTCTACTTTCGGCTGAACTGACAACAAGCCGAAAGAAGGCCCGTATCGTAGTTACGAGGTGAACCCCCTTGCTTTCCAGGACCTGGAGCAATTTTGATGACGTTCCTGGCCCTCCAATTTTCCACTTCACCGACCAGCTATTCATTCTAGTGACCACATGAACTCTGCCTACCACTGGTCTTGAGCTGTTTCTAATAGCATTGAAGTGGCCATCTTCACAATGAGCATAAAAAGGTATTTCGGACTACTATCCACAACTTTTAACGGCAAAAAAGTCACTCTTTTCGCTTACTAGCTGGTTTTGACGCGCCATTGTGCATAGATGAGTCGTGTGGACGCCGCATGATACCTCAAAATTGACGCCTTCAGTACAGAAGACGCAACGCTGTCAGATAAACTGCACCAACAAGTATAGCGAGATTGACAACTAGAGTGGCAACATTCGTGTAGCAACGTCATGAGCTTTACAAAGCCCCGCCATAGTTGAGAGAGTGGCCTCTTTTTGAGGCTGATGTTAATCTAGAAGAATCTCATGGAATGGGGTTACCAATCAATGACTGAAGAAATATCTGAGTAATTATACCTCAGTAGGCCTAATAAAAGTGTGGACAGTTCCACGCAACGACAGATGCGCTAGACATGGTGTACAAGGATATATTGTTGATATGTACGATTAAAGGAAATCTCTATGAGCCATCTCCATCCAACTCAGCACCATTCCACTGCCCAACCAGGACTACCATGCAAGCTTGGCAATCAGACTGGTAGGATACTTTCTCACAAAAAATCTCCTTACCTCATCGATCAAAATAATGTAAATACCAAAAGTAAACGGCAAGAACCAATATTCCACTTGCACCGCCGCAGTACCAATAACGCGTTGAATGGGGGCGGGGTAGCACCACAGGAAAATCATGCTCAGCGCAAAGAGAATTGACGGAAATAGGTACAGGTTCTGCGTCGCCTCGTTAAACGCAGGTGGGTGCTGGAAGATGCTCAGGCGGCGACAGCGCACCGCCATCAGATTGAACCACTGCATCACAACCAGGCTGACAAAGTACACCGACGACGCCTCTGCCAATTTTGCATTGTAGTAATCCTGTGTCACGTTGGCTGGAATGGCGCCAAACGAAAACCACAGGTCCTTGAAGGCGATACCGTTGCGCTGGAGGTACCAGTACGACAGGAAAAACGATGCCAGTGTCTCCGTCATGCCGATGATGCCATATGCCTGAAAGATGAGTTGCCAGTTGACGAGGCGGTCCTTCTTAATGTTTCTAGGGCGGCGGTGCAGCACATCAGCCTCTGGCTTCTCGTAGGACAAAACGGTGGCTGCAACAGCATCCGTAAACAGGCAGATGATAATCATGAGAAACGAGGACAGAATCTGAGGAAGACCAAAGGCGACATTTGTAATAACTGGCCAAAACTCGGAGAAACTGCCCGCAGGAAGAAGGTAGGCAATGACCTGCATCATGTTAGTTCACAAGTACTACTTTTCGAGTCAAATTTTGATCGCACCTTTTTCAAATTGTCAAAGACGACACGGCCATACTGCACAGCAGTGACAATTGATGAAAACGAATCTAGAAGGACCATGTCCGCCGCTTCGATAGCAATGTCCGAGCCACTGCCCAGTGCGATACCTACGTCGGCTGCCTTGAGGGACGGCGCGTCATTGACACCATCGCCAGTCATGGCGACGACACTATCCTTCTGAAACTCGCGCACAATGCGAAGCTTCTGCTCCGGCGTGGTGCGCGCAAATACAATCTCCTCATACTCAGTGAGCGTCTTCCACTGGTAGTCATTGAGTAGCGTGAGCTCGCTGCCACTGATGACAAGGGCACCGCGAGAACCAGTTCCACTAGTCTTTTCTCCGAGTTCACTTGAGTCGGATGATGGGTCGGGATGGCGTTCGAGGTGGGTGGCGCCGTCGACGTGAACACAAGAGACGATGCCGGCATCGCGGGCAATGGCCAGAGCCGTCAAGCTAAAATCACCGGTAACCTGGAAGGTCATTGTTAGCATTATTCTTCTGGAGCATGTACTTCGTATCAATTTCGTACCATGGCAATTCTGATACCTGCACCACGCAAAGTCGACACAACGTCCCGAATCTCAGGTCTGAGAGGGTCGACAATGGCGACGAGGCCGACAAGAGTGAGGCCTGACTTGGCAATCTCTGCCATTTCAGCCTCATAGGCACCGTCTTCGACAACGTTCTTGATAGAGCTTGCAGTGACAAGCTTGCGTGCGAGTAGTAAGCATCGCTTACCCTGCGACGAGTACGTCTGCTTCATACGCTCAAACGTTGCCAGTGTGTTTTGGTCCATGGCGGCGACTTTACCTTCAGCAGTGACATAATCGGAGCAACGACCGATGAGCACATCGGGAGCACCCTTGATAGTGAGCAAAACATCATTCTCAGAAAATTGCGAAGCTGCAGCTGCCGAGAGGGTCTGTCCGAGAGCCTCCTTGCGGCTGTTGGTGAATGTGCGAATCATAAACTTGTTCTTGCTGTTGAAGGCAAGCTCAAAGACCTTTTGCCAGCATCCTCTAAAGTATCCAACATTTCCATCAGTGAGAGACTCAGAAAAGCGCAGGATAGCAGTATCCGTCGCATCGCCAAACACTCTGCGCTGCGCCAGAGGAACATCGGCCTGTGCGGCATCTAGCTCGGCACCATTGCAAAGCGCAGCGAGAGCACCCAGCTGGCCAAAGGCAGAGCCAATCTCCTTGTTTCCCTTTTCCGCGCTGCCAAGCTTGCTCTGAAGCTCTTCCACGCTCATGCTGCTGCTACCAATGGCGCAGTCTGTCAATGTCATCTTGCCCGTGGTCAAAGTGCCAGTCTTGTCGGAGCAAATGACAGAAACGGCTCCCAGCGTCTCAACAGTATTAAGAGACTTGCAGAGGATATCGCTCTTCTTCATGAGGTTGGCCGTGATGGTGAGACTCGCAGTTATGGCAACGGGTAATCCTTCGGGAATAAATGCAACGGCAACGCTGACGCAACTGACAATGAGTCCACTGACTGTGATGAAGCCTGGGTGGTCTTTTCGGAGCCATGCGCTCCAGAGAATAATGACAATAATAATCATGACAAGCATAATGGCAACAATGAACAAAACAAAGTAGAGGACTTCCCGCTCCAGGGTTGTCATCTTGGTCTTGGGCTCATTAGTCAGGGTTGCTATACGGCCAAAAACTGTCTTGTCGCCAGTCGCCACCACGATGCCCGTGACGGTGCCAGTGATGCAGTGCGTTCCTTGCAGACCAATGTTGTGCGTTTCAAGATAATTCTCGTCGGTATGGCTGGCAGAACCAGGCACAGGGCGTGACTCGCCGGTCAGGACGGAGCGATCAAACTTCGCGTCTGAGGAAACCTCAAGAAAACGCAAATCCGCGGGAAGCTTGTTGCCTGCCTTGATGAGCACAATGTCACCGGGCACAAGATCTTCAGCGGGAACATGGGCAAGAGCGCCGTCGCGAATAACCTGCGATTCCTCGGGCAGCATACCCTTAATGGAGGACATGACACGGGACGTCGACCAGTCTTGAAACATGTTGAAGGCGGCTTGAATAAAGAAAACGGCCAGCAGGACAATGGCAAGGGCAAGGTTGGCCAGCGCGGGGGCAGGCTCACCGAGCGGCTTCCAGGAGACAAAGACAAGAATGCTGCTGAGGAGCAAGATGCTTCCAAAGCCTTTGAAGAAGTAGCCAAAGATTGTAAGGGCTCGGTTGGACTTGGGCGGGGAAGGGAGGTTGCGTCCGTATTCGCCCTGGCGGCGCTTGACCTGCTCGATGGAGAGACCATGCTGGGGTGAGCTGGTGAGACGTGATATAACTTCGTTGGTGGCAAGTGTGTGCCATTCCAAGTCACCAAGATCTTTGGCAGTGGCATCGGCAGCCCGAATCACCTCAGCGCGCTCTTTACCCTTGGATTCCTCGATCTGGAACGAACTATGGAGGAGTCTTGTTAGATAACAATGCTCAAAGAGGCGCAGGGCAGTCAGTGTTTGGCTTACACGGTGCGATACTGAATCGGCAAAGCTACGGCAGGATCAGCGCGGGAGCGCGAAGAGCTCCGAATGGCCATGGAATCGACAGAGTCGCGGCGACCACGAGAGCGCGCCCGGCGCAGACCTTGCTCCTCATCGTTCCAGCGGATGCGATCAGTCCCTGGGGCGTCCGAAACCTTGTTGGTGGCCATAGATGGACAGACAAAGAAGAGAGGGTACAGGAGGGAGAGAAAATAGGACAGAGTAGGAGCAGGTGCTCAAGAGAGCGAAAGGCGAAACTGTCAGAGGGTAGTATTACTAGGAGCGGGAATCCAATACAACTCTGCAAGTATGGCATGCGAGGCAGGCGAGATTTTATACAATCCCACAAAGGGAAAACAAGAGGGCTCAGGGCTGGACCTGAAATGGGGGTCCTTTGTCACCAACATTTTTAGGAATAAGAGAGAGCTGGCTTGTATGGGGATGGCCGAGGGGCGCAATAATTTTAGCAAAGATGGGCTGTTGCCAAATTTGGCTGGAAACGTGCAAGTCAGACGAGCTTGGATGCAGCAAGCACAACGAGAACGAGGCAGTGATGAGTACCGACTAAGGGCTGGTGATGGAGCGGTGATGGGAGTGGCCCATGGCGGTAGGTTTGCCGTTTACGGGTAAAGTTTTGGGGTATGAGTGACGAAGACCGGCATGGGTTGCCGGCTTCGCGAGGGCCGAAGGCATATTGAGTAACAACTTGGTCACTGGCCGACTGCCATTACTCTACACACCCTCGTAGTGTAACAAGGCTAGGCAAAAGTCAACAGCCACGAGGCAAGGAGAGCCTGCAATCCGCCGCAGGATTCCAATAAAAGCACATGAGAACAGTCTAAAGAAATTGCCTCACCCACAGCCTTGCGAGCAGGCGGAATTATACCATGTGGAGTTTAGAGCAAAGGGAACTAGGTAGCAAAGAAGGAGCACGCTAAAGCATGTAGAAGTGAAACGAATTATAGCGAGGGGATAAGGAAATGAGAGAAGAGGGGGGAGGGAGGCGTCGCCGATCGAGCAAGTAGTTTGGTGGCGCTGTTGGTGTGCGGTTGTCGCTGGCTAACACGGACCAGGTATTGAGGATGAAGTGTGTCCAGCGTCGGAGTATGCGCGATATACAAAGCATTGACAGGGCTGATGTCGAGGCAGTGACAAGCTTTTCTTAGCGTGCAACGGGTGGATTTGACTATTGGGGAAAATGGGAAATGCTTTTACAGGGGGGCGTTGCCTGTCCAGTGTCGTGTCAAGGACTCAAGGACGACGGCCGCGAGGGTCCATGGTGCTCTGGATCGAACTGGGTCAGCTTAGTTTGTGGCTTTTGGTTTGCCGAGCCACAATCGAGAGGCGCGACGTCAGAGGCTACCACGAGCAGCGAGCTAGGACCCGTCCTCGACCTGTTTCTCTACTCGGGCTGTCTTCCGACCGATGGGACGCAGCAACGACAGGGGTCCCGTCCCAACTTCACCCAGGCTAAGCATGTGGTTTCGTTGGCTAGCGGACATCGTGTGGAGGTGGCGACAGGGGAATGCACCAGCCCGAGGGATAATATGCCGCGTCGCACTCCGAGGGGTGTAAAATGTGTGCGTGTGTGTGTTCTGGAATGAAGGCTTCGAGGCTTCGAGTTGGTGGTTGTCTTCCAGCAAAAAGTAGCCACCACCACGGATGGAGCACTTTCATGGCAGACGGGCCAAGAGGAGAAGACGGAAACCAGCAAACGGATTAAGAAGAAGCAAAGAAACGGAGACAAGGCTAAAAGGGCCATACTGTTAGTGCTTGCTCTCTTCCCCTCACACGCATTGTATATCTAGTAGATTGTTGACGCAGCCTCATCAAACTAACTAGAAATAGGCCCAAGAAAGCAACGGCCAGTGCCACAGGAAGCATCCACATATACACTCCCAAACGCACATGGCAATAACACACCTCATCCTCCACACTGGTCATTTTTTTACCGATAAAATGACGAGACGGCGCACCCTGTCCTTCAGCCTTTTTGCCTTTTCGCCTTTTTCTCTTTTGGTGCAGATGGTGGCCGCGGGACCACTCTCCAGCCTATTAGTTTGCTTTCTAGCTTTTTTTCGTGCTCACGAAGAGGGCGCAGCGACGGCGACCCGCGGCTGTGCGGCCTCCCAATCGAGGTACCCTAACCTTATTTAATAGAGTGGATGCGAATGACGAGAGAAGAAAGAGGGAAATAAAAAAGGGGGCTCTTTTGATCCTTTGGCTGAGAGCCTAGTCTCTTTCTCTTCTTTGTCCAGTGAGGCATTTCGGACGTGGTTTTACGCCACAAATCGCGGTCTTGTATTTCCGACAAGTGTCTAGGGACGGGTATCCATCCCAATTCTGAGAGACTTGGTCAGCCTTTGCTAAATAATTTTCTCCTCTCAGTGAGACCCATGTAAGATGAATGTTGTTTGTAATTTCAATTACAAGCTTTTGTCAGCCATCTGGGGAGATGACTTGTCGCCTTTTGAAGCTGCCCTAGGCCATAGTTGACAAGTTGACGAGCCGTCATCTTTATCCCCGCTGGTATATGACTTACTCTGCTTCGTGTTCGTTTACGCCATTTAGCTTCCCGAAAACCCAAGTTTCTTTCACGGTCGCTACGATAGACGTGTGTAAAGCCAAGTTGACTTTAGAAAAGGCGCGCAATTAAAACATGGCAATAGCCCAGTACTAATAGAAGCAGGATACTGCAGATGAACTAACTACAGTGCGTAGATCCTCTTTTCTCTACTACTTGGTACGAGTGTGGAAAATTCATGTCATAAATATTCCGAATTTCTGCTGAAGAATTTCTGCTGAAGAATTTCTGCTGAAGAAGCTGGCAGGGTCTTGAAATGAAGAAAAAAAAATGAACAAGGCTCTGCATCGGTCATGTATACGATGGCCCTTACTGTATTTGGCTGACGAGCATTTAACATGGACTTGGTAGTAGTGCTGTCGTAGAAGAGTACATATCCGCCTGGCTTCAAACAATGAGAGGGCGTGGAAAATTTACAAGGAATGGTTACTGTAACGCAGTTACGCAGGCTTTAGCCAGGGATCACACTACGTCTAGCTAACGATACAGTTTGTGATGACAAGAGCTTTTGAGGAGTGAAAATCATTTTGCAGCTTTCCCAAAGATTGAACGACAAGGAACGACATTATACCAATGGTAGCAACAGCGTTGGTAAAAGTGGTCAAGTGCTTAACAGGATGTATTATTATGCCATTTAAAACACTCTTTCCGTCAAGCTAAACTTGATAATTCTATGAAGTGGCTGCAGAAAACGAGAATATTATAAAGAAGAGCGGATATATTCTAATCAAACCAACCAAACCAATCAAAAATAAACCGCCACGTCAATAACGACTCAAGAACGACTCAAGAACGACCCAAGAACGGCTCAAGGACAACTCAAGGACAACTCAAGGACAACTCAAGGACAACTCAAGGACAACTCAAGGACAACTCAAGGACAACTCAAGAACAAGACCAAGAGCCGCAGTCGGGGTCTGCGTAACCATCATTTTGAAAGTTTGAGCGTCCTGGAATGTGTTGAGTAAAGATCAAACATTGTACCCATTGAATCGCTTGTCGTTCGGGGTGATGACGGGCCGGGGAGGCTCCACGAAACCAGGATATGGTATCTCGGTGGTTTGGCTCTTACGGGCCAGATTCTTCATTACCTTTTCTCTCCAGTGCACCCTCCGCTGATAATCTGCTGCCGTCGTAGGCCATTCGACCGCCGGAGCGACCTCTATTTCAGCGTTTCTGCGAGGCCAGTGCGGCAAACCTTTCCCAGCCGTGTATAATTTCTGTGAAGGCCAGTAAAAGACAATGACGAGCAAAGGAATGCCCACGGTGACACTGCATGGAATGACGGTGATACGGAAGAAAGTCTTGCTGGTACGCTGCCGCTATCCTCTTCCTGCCTCACTATTAAATCAACGATACCAAGGTAGTCTCTCAAGCCCGTCATGGTGCCATCTAGCCAGTCGCCGGATACCCAGTCCTCCCAGGTCCCACTGGGATATGTCGACCCGGATAAGTCCAATCCGAGTACGAGAGGTCTATGGCTAATACGATGCAAGGGTCACCGGACGCTGAGTGAGGTCGAAATTGATTATTTAAAATTGAAATTTTCTTTTGTTGAGTTGCTTTTCTGTCTCGACAGCTGTGGGAAATGTGTGCGAAAATCTGAGTGAGCCTGTTCACTGGAGGCGGATTCTTGACTCAACCTCTGTCGATCTTTTCAAGAACGGCCACTACGACGTAACTAGACGAAAAGGAAAAGGTTAGAAAAGAACAAGTAGAGGAAGACGTAACAGAAAAGGATACAAAATCATATATCTCTATCAGTGTGAAGACAAGAATGAAGAATACAGCAAAATCCGGGTTCCTTCCTTTGGCAAGCATTGATTTCTCGAGCATGGGTTTCGCTTGGAACCGGCCGCTCGGCGGTTGCAGGATTTTCGAAGGCCGCGGATGTGTTTGCCTCTGGATCCCTTATCTAAAAAAAATCAAAGTCAAAACTGAGACATTTCCGTATTGGAAGGATATTATCTAGGAGAAGCTTGCCTTAGCTGAATATTGTTGTCCTTATGCTGCGTTGTGGTGTGTGACTCTTTTACAGCGCAGGTATTGTAGGAGAAGTTGGTCATGTTCTTTTGTGCCTTATACGTTGTTTTTCAACAACTGGAGGGGTGGGAGAGCATTTATTTTATACGAAGATGAAATAATTTTGCATTTAAACGAAAACAATTATGGCTGAGTTGTGTCGCTTTCAATGGCTGGGTTGCCTATCGATGGCGGCGTTTTCAGACGCCACCTTGAAAGTGGTGGCAGCCTCTCGCCTGATCTCAACCTGCAACACAGATTTTCCATAAGAGAAAAGGGGAACAAAAACTATAGTACGAAAAGTTAAGCATCGTTGAAAGCAACGAGCTAATAAAGGCAAGACAGGTCATTATTGCTACAGGCCACCTCTCTTCATCAACCATGACGTAGCAAACTCAATTCGTTGTGAGCATTTTCGGTGCGCCTTAGTGAATCTTAAGCATGACGTCCTGCTCAAGAACTCTATCCTTCCAGCCTTCCACGCCGACCTTGACCATGACCTTGCCCAGGTGCTCCGCCGTGATCCCGGGCGAGATCCAGGCCGTCATCTTGGTGGACAGTGGCGCGTCGCGCGGGATGATCAAGCCGGGGCGGGCCGCCCAGGTCTCGAATCGGTCTGGGTTGGCCTCTGCGGTCTCCTGCAGAAAGTTCTCAATCTCGCCCTTCAGCTTGCGGCTGTCGTTTAAAAAGTACAGCCGACGGTCCAGATCCTGCTCGGCGTACATGCCGCTTGTAAAGACGAAGCGGATCTTGCCGCTGGGCGAGTCCTTGGGCAGGTGCTCCAGGAGGGCGGTGGCGGCAGCCTTGGGGAACACCACGTTGGCATCGTGTGCGCGCTTCCTATCATTGCCGAATTTGTTCAACATGCCTCCGATTGCCCTATTTTCATACGCGTGTTAGTGGGTCGACCTGGCCATCGGCTTTTGCATGGGGGGAGTGGTGGGAAACTGACCAGAAGCAGAGCTCCGTGCCTTGAAGTTTGGCCATGAGCTCGGAAGGATATTGCGAAAAATCGGTATGCAAAATCACCTCAACTTTTGAATTGCTGTCGCGCTCATCTCCAAGCGCCCGCCTTGAAATAACGTAGATTTTGGTGATGCTGTCGTGGACGAGGCAGGCGTTGAGGATTGCGGACCCCGCGAGCCCAGTTGCTCCAAAAATGACCACCTTCATTGTCACAAAGTCGTTCAGGGACTTTGATTTCTGTGCACAGATATTTACATGCGATGTGATGCAGATACAAAATGCGTCTCTCCTTTGTGCCAGTATTCGTCGGGAGACAGCAGCGGCAGAGGGGAGGGGAGGCAGTAGACAATTTATACGCAAATGCGATTGGTCTATGTACATAACCCATTTATACGCTAGTGGGTAAATGGCCTGAAATAAATGAGATGGCGCTATCCGCAACGGCAATTAGGGTGGCTGTCCGGAGTGATTATTCAACGCACAGTAGGTAGTCTTGTTACGTGGTGGGACGTGTATATTTCCACTTAGAGTACTGAGGTTGAGAGACTCGCTTATTGTCTAGCTACCGTGCGGTACCCTGAGAATCGCGGAGTACTTGAGTTGAAACCGAGCTTTTCAAAAATCATGTCGTCTAAAACTGTGAATCCCGCATGACAGCTTCTGCACATTGGTTCGCTGCGTGTGGCGTCACTGTTTGAATTGTCCAGGCTCAGACCTGAAGCCTAATTGGTTATGAAATGGTATGCCATTTAGTACCTATAATTGACTGTCTGGAATTATGTACTAAAACGAAAAGCGTGATTACTGATGTGTATAATTGGAGTCATGTTTCGAAAGAGCCATGCCCTTCCAAGCCGGTGGCAAGGCACTTGAAAACACCATAATAAGTAGCTACAGAGGTTATCCGACTATGACAATACCCCCCCTGAAATAATGTTGGCGTGTTACCTAGGTAGTGAATATCCAACCGAGAAAATTAAAGCTTAAGAAACTAGGATGTTAGCTACAAGAAACTAGGGCTACACTCTGTCTGGAAAGTCACGTTGTATCTCAGTAAACGCGATGACTTGTAAAGCCAAATGACTAGGTTCATCATCAACAAAACAAAAAAGATAGGCAGCAATATCAATTGTTTTTGGGATGGAGAAGAAGATTTCTAGTTAGAAAACTAGTAGATTATATATTTATTTTATGTGGAGTGATTTTTTCCCTGGTCTATTTGGCTATACTATGACTGTGCAAGCTAGGTAAACGCGCCAACATTATTTCAACAAGGGCAATGTAATGCTTCTCCATTGCGGTTTGCAATTTGGCGCCATGAACTTCTCACACCGCCAACACCTACAATAACCACAAAAAAGTTATGTAGTCGTATGAATTTTAGTGGTGTGTTATCGTGCCTTCGGCGTTTCCTCAAGTTCAACCCGTCTTAGAAGCTGCTTCTTTCCGTGGCTTTCGACATGGAACTGGGATTATGCACTGATTTGGCGTAACGTATTTTAGTGCTGAAGCAGTCTGTTAGAGCTATTCATCCTGACACGCTGGAAGGAACCACTGGCGTCAGGTCATCTCCGCGTATTCTGCCGCCGAGCTGCGTTGCAAACATCCAGGCAGCGCGGGACAGGTCGTCTGTGAGATCTCCCCGTCTCAGAATTTTCAGCCGGGACTGCGCTAGCACGAACCCCCCGCATGAGATCTGTATAATTCTAACGCTTGGATGAAACATGTTGAGTGCCAGGTGATGTTGTAAATATAGCCCTAATGCTTCCGTGAATGGCTGGTCGCCCGTGTTGCCGCCTCTTCGCCATGCCCAGCCATCGTCCATGTTGCCACCTGCGAGACGTCGACGGTCTCGTGCATCACTTTCCCACAACGGCGGCGCAGCGCTGTTACTCCCCGGCCGCAGCCCTTCACCCGTCCGTAGGAAGCGTCGCAAGTCTTGGGGCGGAATGGCAACACTCATGCTCCGTAGTCCCGCCTCCATGGCGGTTTCCCCATCTGAATCCGAGTCTGAGTTGAGAGCACCCTCACCATCACGAAGCGGCGCATTAAAGGAAAGTGTGATCACAAAATCTGGTCCCTTGTTGGACAAGCCCATGGTCTCTATCCAACCCTCCCAAACATTGACGAGCGTCTTGGTACCCAAAGATACCTTGCTGACACGACAGTCAAATGTCGTCGACAGCCAATCTCCAATAACATGCTTAAGTGCTTGCGGCATGCGCAATAGAAGCAGCGGCAGATGGATAAATCTCGTCTCGTCCACGGCATTATCCGTGGCGGCTCTTCCTGGTCGCATGGCCCAATCTGTAGGTCTAACAGTAGAGCCGTGACCATCAGTATAGTAGCCCGGCAGGAGAAGCGCTACGTATGCAGCATTTTCGTGGCGTATTTCCACCCACAGACCTTGATCGGACCCGTCAGCTGCCTCGCCTCGGGCGCGGTCAGTAGCCTCACCAAGCATGTCTCGGTCACCGAGGACGTCTTCCAACGAGAACCAGCGAAATTTAACATGACGTAGAGGCCCTACCTGGCCGGCAGGTGTTTCCAGAGACTCTAGCCCAATTTGGATACCACGAACAACATCTCCAACAAGCGTGTCTCGTAGGCGATGGGCAAGTTGATCTAGTCGCGTTTCGTTCAATGCTTGGGGTCCAATAAATAGAGGCGACACGCGATGTGTCGAGAACGTAGTGTTGAAAAATGGCGGAATTACATCTTCAACAGCTGGACTCTCGCTGGAGAAAATGTCCGAGGTTGAAACATCCGGATCTGCCATTATTAACAACAAACGTGGTCAGGCGGTGTGTCGAGTGCATGAATCTTCCATGTGTACTATCTGACGCGTTAATTTAGCAAAAAAAAATCATTCGTGGCCGGTATGGCCATCGAATAGTGTTTGACGCGTCTCAATTACAGCTTCAAGCGTCTATGCAAGTGGCAGGTAGCGACAGCCCGTTTGAGGCAAAGAGTGATGACTAATCAGCTCCAACAATCCCACCTCACAGCTTGTGATTATTCCAGCCAACGTCTCTGTCTATAATTTAACTATATTATACAATATATACAATTTATTGTCGGGTATGCGAGCTACTTTGACGCAGCTCGGATTTTAACATACTCCAATCTTTCTAGCAATAGCATCAAATGATGAAGGCGTGCAATTATACACCGACGCTAAAGCCAAAGGATCCCTCGAAGACGTCCAGCGCTTCGACGTCTCTCACATCCCGTAGAGACTTGATAATATCCATGGACGGCGCTTTATTTGCGGGATAAAACAACAGCAAATTGTCCATATCTTCGTGGGTCATTAGGCACATTTCTTCCCATTTGTATGTGTCGCTCACTTTGGACATCCTACATGCATCAACTCAGGTCAGCCGATTCTGTCCTCCAAGGGAGAGGAAAGAAAATAGTAGCCCAGGATGGTCACTCACCAGCGCATTCTTTTTGGGCCGTCTTCCACTCTTGGAGCGACTTTACGTAGTTTGGCTCGCAGTTCGCCAATGACATCTATAGCATTGCCGGCATTCTTGGGCAGCTTTCCAGCAATAAAGCGACGGATCGAAGCAGCGAGCCGAGGTCCCCGGCCGTTGGTGCTGACCATGACCTGCAACGGCCCATCTCTGTAAACGCTGCCAAAGTAAAAGTCGCACTCGGGTGGGACGTCTGCAATATTGGCAGGTATCTTCTTTTCTTTGCACAGCTTCCAGATGACAGTGGAGGCCGCCGGGTCGTCAATGGCTACTAGGACCATGTCTGCATCATCGAGATCAGACGGCTCGAAGACTCGGTCGACATGTGTGATTTGTTTCTCGGAAACTCGGTAGGCAACTTCTTTGTTAAGTCCTGTCGCTGGACAAACAACGGTTACGCTAGCGTCGGCATTGAGACAGTTGAGGATACGACCTGCGGCAACCTGTTGTAAAAGCAATTAGATACCGCCATTGGGTTGCCAAGGAGAGACTGAAGGGGCATCATACTTCGCCACCGCCTACAACCAAAACCCTCTTGTTTTTGACTTGCCACGCAAGAATTAGGCTACCACCGGGTTGCACCTCTGGAAACGATTTCGGCATGGTGGGCAGATGTTAGAGATTGGGTTGAGGTAAGAGATTCAAAATGGGCAGAAACGAGCCGGCGTCGGAACCTGCAAGGCAGGAACGGTGGTCTAGGTCCGATAAGGCTTCGGATAAGGCGCAGAACGGCGCTAGTGGTGTCGCTCGCCTGGCTCTCTTCAGTTAAGCAAGTATATAGCAGGCTAGCAGCCCTCTAAGTTACTACTAAATCAGTGGACGCTGCTGGTTTTTCCAGGGCATTACTACAGCGGCACGACTTGTACTGAGTTAGTAGCTAAGGTAGTTACCTGGCTGTCGGTTTAAACCATTTTCAGCTAGTAGGTCCACCAGCCACAGCTACCCTGGCACGTACCAGCACTAATAACCTGGTCAAGCTGGCACCGCTAACTTGCAAGCCACCAGCCATCGTCATCCCGCCCTTCCCAGGCCATATCGTAACTCGTCGATGCCAACTGCGCCAAAGGCAGCTCGAACACCTACGGTCGTCTCGGGTTGCTGCATAGCCTGGCGTTCCTTCAGCAGCCTTTCGAACACCCACGAAATCAACTCGAAATGTCGGGCCGGAGGCTCGGTGGCGGTCGCATCTTGGGCAGCGGCAAAGGCCTTGCGCCGCCGCCTACTGCTCCCCGCGCGTCCAGCCCGTTGGCACCATCAGAGAGCACCGTTTCAATAGGCTCCTCATCCATCTCGCCGCCAGTCACTGGAAGCCTCCCGGAGCTGTCACAGGATATTGGATCCAGCATCAGTGTTGGCGCGCAGCCCAAAGCCGGGCTATCCAGCACCGGGGAATTAGTTTGCCCCATTTGCAACGAGGAGATGGTACGCTCAGAGAGCCGGCATGATACGATGCAATGCTAACATGAGTGCCCTCGTAGGTCACACTGCTACAACTCAACCGGCATATAGACGACAGCCACCAAGAGCTACCGGCAGAGGAGCAGGATGAAGTGAAGACGTGGTTCGATAAACAGGTGCTCAAGGCGAAACGGTTCCAGCCACTTTCTTTAATCAACCAGAAGCTACGAGGACTGGAAGTCTTTGAAGCAAATGAATCGGCTCAGCAATCACCGCAACAGATATCCCATGCTCCTGGGAAATCACAAGAAATCCACATCGATCCGGAGGAGCTCATCACAAGGATTCACTGGCAGCGATCCACGGGCCAGGATCGGTGTACGGATCCGACATGCGGGAAGAATCTCGGTCCCATTAATGGCAACATCAACTGTCGGAAATGTGGCCGGCTGTTCTGCGAGGAGCATACCATGTACCAAATGAAGCTGAGTCGCAGCGCAAACCACGAAGCTGTGCGCGGCGTCTGGGCAAGAGTCTGCGAAACCTGCTACAAATCTAGAGAGGGGTATAACGACCATGTTGGTGTCTCCATAGACCACAGCACCACATTTACAGAGTTGCGGAGGAAGCGTGTTGAACGACAGAAGTTGGAAGTGTCCCGGCTGGAGAAGCGGCTAACGAAACTTATGAGACTACTCGTCGAACCACCTGAGAAGCCGAACGGGTCATTGCTGGCGCCAGTAAGCCAACTGACAGGGCGAAATGATCCACGGAAAGCAATGGAGCAATCTGTTGTTCCCTGGGAAGATGACGACTCTGTATCGAAATGCCCGTTCTGTCAACAAGAATTCGGTACGTGGACGTTTAGAAGACACCACTGCCGCATCTGCGGTCGCGTAGTGTGTGCGGACATACAAACCAGGTGCTCGTCTGAAGTAAGCCTCGATGTCGCGCCGCGTAAGTTTATAGCAGAACCCAGTGCCAGATGAACTAGTACGCGAGCACTGACAAGAAACAGCCGTAAGCCACCCAACAGAGAAGCCAGCTCCTTATGCCGATCACGTCAAGGTCGTGATACGTATGTGCCAGGACTGTAACCACACGATATTCGCTGCTAGAGACTTCAAAGCTTCGTTAGACATGAAGCCAACGGATCAACGAGCATACGAGACACTGCGGCAGTTTGAGCGAGGAATCCGCCAGCTGCTCCCATCTTTTCAACGAGTGCTAATAGCACTGCAGCCGGATCGACTAGAAAATGGAGAGGTAGACTTGAGCAAGCTGCCCCCAACACGATTACAGATCCAAGAGGCAAGCAAGATTCGCAAGCGCTTAATCGATAGCTTTGGCAAATACGGCACCGCCGCGAAGCGCATCCGTGATTTGCCCACGCAGAGCCCCACGCAGCAGCGTTTGCAGACGGCCATCTACACCTACGCGAGCACCTTTCTGCACACTCACATGCTACCGCTCAAGAGCCTGCCCCAGCTGCTGCGTAATCAGTCGTCCATGTCCTCACGCTCAGCCCGCTCGGCGGCGCACCTGTCTGTGCACTCTGGCGGCTCCTCGGGCCTCCGCCACACGGAGCTCGCCGAGTCGGACACGGCGTCGCAAGCCGCCAGCGAGGCAAGCACGGTCGTTAGCCAGCTGGAGACGGAGGAAAAGGGATTACGGGAGGGGCTTGCGGTACTGGAGGAGCAGCGATTTATGGTGGAGGAGATGCTGCGCGCGGCTACGCGGGCGCGGCGCTTTGAGGAGATTTCGGCGCTCAATCGAAACATGGATGAGCTCCAGGCGGAAATTCAGGCGCTCAAGACCAAGATTACGAATGTAGAGGCCAAATGGGAAGGTGTATATCGTGATGGAATTGCATAAACAATGGTTTGACGACTTATTCACCAGCATTGTCCTTTTGCTTGCTGTAATGTAAGTGTTGGAAACAATGTCGTTTTTATTTGTCCGACGCGAGTTCCTTTATTGTACAAGGCATTGCATGGCGTTACGGTGTTTTTGCGACAAAAATAGCTTGAACAGAGAGGCCTTCTTTCTTTAAATTTTGAGCGTGATGCATTTTCAATTTATAAACTAAAGTCGCAAAGTCTCGAGCTTAATAAACTAATCCGCTATTCGTCACTCTGCACACGATGATCAAGCCCGTACCACCGCATCCTATCAATGAAACTAATATGGCAAAATTGAAAAAGTTACCTTGTCTCTTGCGCCGGTTGATTTTTGTTGCTGGAACGAACTCGCATCCGGTCATAGGAAAATAGCATAAAAAGATGAGGTTCTTAAAAGGAAGCTATTGGCGAAAAAAGAAAGTAAACTAACAAGAACATAGCCGTGGCTGCAGCTTTGCAAAAAAGAAGAGATAAAGAAAACTCCAAGACCGAATAAACACCACTTTCCGCTTCTTTCTTGCAATTAAATGATTCCCAGTTCTGTTTCCGGACACAAAAACACATGGAAATCCTGGGCAACAGTCCAGCTTCTAAAACCGAAGCTGTACAACAAGAAGCCTATTAAAAAGCAAGGACACCGAGCCATAATCCGTAAACCAAGAAAAGAAAAATCCGCCTGAGAAAGAGCGCCGATTTCAACACCAACCCCTCGTTTCCAAAACTCTTACAAAGACAATATTGCCCCAAAAGTCCTCACTATGGTATTAAAGAAGACTTAGTTATAGTGGTAGTATGTATACCCACGAGTTGAGATGATAAAAGAGTATACCAACAATGGAAGAAAATGTGCAAGCTGCCCGACATCAAGACAACAACTCTGCCCTCTTTTTCATCTCGCCAGAAAATGGAGAAAATGGAGCATTACTAGTGCACCACGCCCTCGA
Organism: Zarea fungicola; assembly: GCA_900169235.1. Classification (NCBI taxonomy): domain Eukaryota; kingdom Fungi; phylum Ascomycota; class Sordariomycetes; order Hypocreales; family Cordycipitaceae; genus Zarea; species Zarea fungicola. The sequence continues at coordinate 68,884 of FWCC01000016.1, forward strand.
CGCCGCCCAGGAAGCGCCTGACACGGTCAATCTCCAGCTCTTCTCGCTCGCTCTCAACAGCCTTGAGCAGACCATCGATGACGGCGTCGACATCGCCTTCTGCTACACCGGTGCATAGGGCAACGACGCGACGGTACTTGACCTCAACATCGCGACTGCGGCCTTGCAGGGCCTGAACCATCTTCCTTGTGACGTCACGCCGCGCCTCGATGGCGCGAATGCGGGCCTTGAGTACAGCACTCGGCGGCAGCATCCCCTCGGCACCAAAACCGCCTGCTGCGCTGTGTTCTTCTGCGGCCTCGAGCATCGCCCCGAGTTCCGTCTCCCAGGATGATGAGGGGTTTGGCTGCGAGGACCGTGATTGCTCATTCACTAAGCGCATCTGCTCATCTTGAGCATACGCCAGATTAGAAACCTTTCTGCGTGCCAGCTGTTGCTTTGTGACTGCTGTTGAGAGCTGCTCGATTTTGCGTCGTGCGTCACCCAGCTGTGTCGAGGTACTGCGCAGCGTCGTGTGTAATGAGTCAAGAGTACTTTGCTTCGTCTTCATTTCCTGCTGAAAGGTGGAGCTTGTCTCGCTCAGGAGGTGTGTGATGGAGGCTATAACCTCATCGCTGCTCTCCCTCGTCTTTTGGCTGGAACCGGGAGCGCTGGGCTTATCAGACAGCGGGTCGCCGTTTATCTTCTCTTCGGCATTCTCGACGCCAATACCAAAGTCAACGGGTCGTAGGCCCACGCGGTTGGCTATGTTGGGATCAGCACCAACTTCAAGGAGTTGTGAAATGATGCTCTTATTGCCAATTCTGGCAGCAATATTTAAAGCAGTGTCGCCACAACTGTCCTGGGCATTGACAATTTCCGTCATGAAGCGGGCAATGCCCATTTTTGGAATGGTACCCATGGCTCCATTGGCAGTGGCACCGTTAATACCAACGTTTTGACTGCTGGGCACGCTGCCTTGCCGAACCACCCACTCCAGAAGGCTCTCGAGATAGTACCGGCTGGCCGCGTTTCTACCCTTGACAGCGCTCGTAACAGCGATGTGATGCAGGACAGTACGTCCCTTTTGGTCGCGAGCTTCGATGGTTCCTCCAAGCACTTCGAGCAGGTCGGGGAATGAGCCATGGTCCATGGAGTTTGTAACCAGGCAGGCGCGCATGAGTGCTGTTTCGCCAGAGGCATTTACGCGGTAGGGGGAGGCTCCAGCGCCAATTAGGGCGCGAAGAAGAGGCATGCGTGCAAGAGTAGCAGCCCAGTGCAGGGCCGTATGACTCTGAGGATCGATAGGCATATCCAATTCGCTAAAGGTAAGGGTCCGCAACATGTCGTGTTTTGAAGAATCCGGGGTAGAGGAATCCATAAACAGTCCCATTAACATATTTCGTTTCATCTCTGCGTCTGGGGACATTTCATAAGGAAGCGGCGCCTGAGAGCTGCTTCCCTCCTCAATCGGCGAGCGGTCGTGAATAGCGCTCTGTGAATACATAAAAGACTCGTTTGCTTCCGTGGGGGATCCAGGGAAAGCATTAGCATTTGAATACGCATCAATACTCGGTGCGTACCCCCCGAAACTATCGACGGGCGTCATGTTGACGCGTTGGCGTTTTCGGGGAGGCTCGGCTTCGGGCATGGCCGATACACCGTTTGTCTGTTGCGTGGAGTAGGCCGGGTCGACCTGTTGGCTGTACTCTGAGGCGAAACTTTGTTGTGAGTTACCAGGAAACTCATCAGGATTCTGCATCGAGGGTTGTCTACTGAAGCTAGGGGCACGGGAGGGCGGCCCGTTGCGGCTGCGAGGCTTGGGCGAGTCGAATCTAGCCTTGCTTATGGCGGCGACGGCATGCGAGGCGGTGCTGGAGATGTTCTTGAAGAATGTGCCGTTGACGCCGTTGGGTCTGCCTTCGGCACTGGAACTATACATGCGCTTTCTTTGGGCGGCCATGGCCTGTTCCTTGGTAGGTGTATTGAAGTCGCCCTGGCCAGCGACACCGCCATCCTGGCCCATATCGTAGGTCAGGAGGGGACGAAGAAGTTCCTCAACGCCATATTGACGGCAGACTTCGACACCACGGTCAAATTTGATCCAAGTGCCCTGGTACTTTCCGTATCCTCCCTGAACCTTTTCGTGTTCTCCCGTCTGAATCTCCTTCTCAAGAATCTTGGTTCGCTTGCCCTTGTCGACACCAGCAACCTTGAGGATCTGGGTGGCATTCAGGCAAGAATCGTGACGTCGCCGCATGACGGCGACGTTGTTGACTTCCATTTCGTAGACGTCGACTCCAGAGTAGGAGGCCTGGACATTATGCAGGTTAGCAGAGAGCGCCCATTGTGGACATCGTCTTCTTTGAGGTTGATGTTGCGCAAAGTACGTACCGAGTAGATTTGTGGTGCGTCAGGGTTCATTGCGAAGCCACGGTGGAAAGAGGCATTGGAGCGCCCCTGTTGCGACTGTTGACTCATGGTAAAGGACTGCTGTGAGGACTGCGATGCGGATGGCATCATGGGCGGCAGCTATGGGGGAGAGGGAGCGTTGTCCCTCTGCATATAGCAGGTTTTTGGCGTAAAAGTACGCGGGCACCGGTGCGCTGGCGATGAAGTTGCAGATGTATTTGTGGCGGCGTGGATGGCTATTGCTCGGAGGCGTAAAGGCTTTTCTCTTTAAAAAAAAAAAACGAATGACGGCTTACTGGGATCGCGAGGGGTTTTGGCGAGGATAAAGATCTGTAGGAATTAAAATTGAAGCCAAAGTGGGCGGGTGCAATCGAAGTGGTTCAATGTGCAGGTACGAGAAATGGTACAAGGGTACCTTGAACCGAGGGAGGAGGGGGTTCAGCGGGTGGTTGCCCTGTAGGCAATCGCTAAGATGGTGGTGTTGCAGCGCTGACATGTACCAAAGTGGTGGCCGAGTTGGCTAGAAACTAGAGGTACGTAGTAATATAGCAGCGCGTGCGCGTTCGACTGTGCACTTTTATTCGTTGAAATAATCAAGTTCTAAATGAATTGGCCCCTCACAAGTGAATAATCTACCGAAAATAAAGTATCATGAAGCAGCCGTAGATTCAACAAACTTAACGCTTTTTTTATAGCACTACTGGCCATCTTGTAGATGTGCTCGGCACTCGATGGAGGAATGGAGTCTTGAAGAGTCTCTTAATTGATTGCAGCAAAAAGCGTGTTTGTTTCGCGATTTCGTGTCTCTGGTCCGTGTCTCGTCAGGCGTGTTGGAGAGCGTGTCGCGTAAAGACCGCGTGGGTATGGCCCTCGCTGTGGGTCCTCCTGTAAAGTGGTTTCACCTCGCCCTGTCAAATGCACAGCAATTCGCCAACTACTTGCTGCACGAAATGGACCGCTGGCGGGAATCCCTGCTTTTCTTGGTCCTCCACCGTCCTCAACGGTTCATCGCCCAGCGAACCGCATTTTCCTACCAATCAGCGGCAGAAAAGCTCAACCATCTTCGGCGGGGTTTTGCATCGGACCAAGGTGGACGAATCATTGCAGTTCCAACTGCCTGCCCTTTTCAACCAAACCTGATTGATACGATATTCCTGATCTGGCTTAAAGCAGACTAGGCCGCAGTGCTCTACCAAAAGACAGCGCCCAGTTAGTACCTGGCGAGGACACAGGAGAACATACTGATCACCATGGCTTTCTGCGCCACAGTAGAAGAGGAAGAATACGACAGGCAACTGCGCATAAACCGCAGGTATAAGCGAAATTTAATATAAATCATTACGTATTGAAATATAATGGGCTTCATGGCCTGAGTATTAGAGCTGTGGCCGGCCCGGCACGGCTGTCTAGCGTTGCTCCACATACAAGTGACCCTGATGGCCCAAGAAAACGTCTCCAAGTTCAATTCGCTGCACATCAGCCTGTGGCGGACAGAGTATAAACTGCGGCCAACGCAAACATAATGCCAGTATCGCAACCTGCCCTGCTGAAACCACAGCAGGGCCTCTCCATCTACCGCCAGCTGCTCCGCGAGTGCTCCTACCTCCCACCCGCCGTCCGGCCGAGCCTCCAGTCTACCATCCAGACCCGTTTCCGACAACACCGCAAATACGACCCCCGCGCAAAGGAGCACTGGCGGCGGGCGCAAAAGACGCTGCGCACGCTCCGTGCCGCTAACAACGGTCACCCGAAATGCATGGATTCACTCATTGCCAAGGCGTTTGGGCGGACCGGCGTGAGGCGACGACAGCTCATGAGTGAGTTTGTCGTGCCGCAGGGCGTCCACAACTCCAAGATGCTCGATGCCCTAACGAGTGGCGCCAGCGACCAGACGGCCCGTGCGGATAACCACCACTCTACAAAGGACACTGCGTCGATGCCGATTGAGACGGGGAAGCGGCCGGCTGGAAATCGAAAGAACCTCTTTTTCCAAAAATGGGACCAGGAGAAGCTTCTAAAGCTTCTGTCGTCGCAGCGGAAGCGGCAGACCGAGGCGTGGTCGACTGGACACCTGCTCGGCTCGGCGGTCAAGTCAGTCAACCCTAACATCGATATCCCCGCCAAAAACATCTGGGGCGAACCCCCAGCCGAGTGTGTTGCAAACGCAAAGAGGGCACGTTGGTGGCGGCGCGGCGCGGCTAAGATGCTGCCGCCACTCGGCAAGGGCGAGTGGGAGCTACTCAGCCGGCTCAGTCGTGGGGCGCAAGAGTCTGGCGAGTGGCAGATGCCGGAGCGAAGAATAGCAGCTGGGGGTAGTGGCAGTCGCGCTGGCACGAAACGTGCCAGTCGTGGAGCAGAGCTCGCAGCAGCGGCGTCGGAGCTGATGCGATATATTTCACAGTCTGCGGCTGCTGTGGAGAAGAAATACAGCGCAAAGCGAATGCTGCGGTCTGCGCAGACAGATGCGGGACCATATGGATTCTCGCAATCCGGGAACAGCCTTTCCGCGCGTTGGTATCGGCGCGCCTATAACAAGGCGTGGCTGCTCACGCCCAAAATGGAGCAGGACCCGAATACACTTCGGTACAAGTTTACCTGGGGAGAGCTACCTGGACATCAACTTCGGAATGCGACACGAAAACAACGGTCAATCTTTGACGGTGTCGACGCCAAGGGCAAGCCTCTGCCAAAACCAACAGCTGACTAGGCCGCTTATACAGTTGCAAACCATGCAGGTTCTATATACCTTGTATCCATATCTCGTTTGTTATATTCTTATTGCATATATCGGAGCCTAGCCTATCATCCATCAACATTTATTTTATTTATTTTCACCCTGTCCTTGTCTAATATCACTGTCTCTAACCCAGCAGGCCTGCCAACTTTGTTAGACCATCGTCCGTCACACGCATCGTCATCCACTCATGCATGCCCGTAGCGCCGATGCTCTCATAAAACTTGATGCTCGGCTCGTTCCACTTGAGAACTGACCACTCCAAGCGAACGCCGCCCATAGAAACCACCTCCTTGGCGAGCTGCACTAGCAGCGCTTTTCCGTAGCCCTTGCCCCGCTGCGATGGCTGGACGAAGAGGTCCTCGAGGTAGATGCCGGCCGTGGCCCGCCACGTACTGTAGTTGTAAAAGTACAAGGCCATGCCGACCGTCTCGCCGGCCTCATTAGAGAGGAGCAGGCAGCGGGCCGGTTTGCTGGACGAAGTCGGCTCTGTGTTGGGTACCGAGGCGGTGGTGTTGGGGTCAGAGGGTGCACCGGACGGGGCAAATGCAATGGTAGCAGTGAGAGTCTCAAGTGTGGCCTTGTTGGCGTCAGACTCCTTTTCGTAGTCGGCGAGGGCCTGGATCAAACCCAAGATGATGGGCACATCTGGGTTATGTTAGTCTAGTAATCAGGAAATAACTGGCGGGGTAGTTTGGACTTCAACCTACCCTCCTTGCGAGCGTGACGAATGGTGTAGTTAGACATGTTTGTATATTTAGTTTTTGATTGAAAATCCAACGCGATTGTTCCCTGAATGAAATCGTGCAAGGAAATGGCAGATGAGGTCTATTTGTACGTGAATTGGTGTTTACAGCAGAATACGTTAGAATTTCATGGAGAGCTGTTTGCGATGCCGGCCAACGTGGGGGTTGGCCAAGAGTCCGCAAGTGGCGTAGCGGGGCACCAAAACAATGTTCTTCGCAGGGCGTCGATCCATTTACAGAAACCCATACAAAGCCAATTGGCACGAAAAGAATGCCCGTGGTAAGCTTTTTCACAATGAGTAATGGCGTTTATCTTCAGGTATTTGTGATCCTCATTGTACCTTCTGCTGGCCATACAAAGGCTTCTGCGCCTACATATGTTTCACAAATGGACTTGCCAACTCCAGTCAGCCACATCCCGTCCTACAACGTTTTTTTGTCCAAAAAAAAAAGTACAACTCGAATATACAAACAGTTTCGAGAATAATGTAATCGGAGTAGTTGATGTGTTGAATTCAAGATCCACGGTTTTTACTCCGTGCTTACGCCGAGATGGAAATCTTGAATTAAACTGGGCTTCCTACCGATTTGGACCCAGAAATAGCCTTCTTGGACTAAGTCACTTAACTGGGTTCCTCTTGGACACATGTTTTCCAAAGGCGCACCGAACGAAGGATGGTTTCAACGGAAGCGTACTGACTCCGGTGTGGAATAAAACTTTGCATTCCGAGAAAGAGATCGGCCGGAACGCGGATTTCAGGCCATCGAACTGACGCGCACCAGAATGGTGTTTCTAAAACCAATCCCAGTTGCCCTGCCCGAGGGCAAGGTGCCGACGAAGCAGATAGCAAAAGACATTGTCGCTTTCTTTCTGCCGAAAGAGTGGAAATATCAGGATCCAGAGACGATAAGCATTATATACAGCACATCATTCACCAACCCCAACTGCATTGTCGAACGGCCAGCACCATTCAGTAGCACTCCCGAAGAGCCGCTCAAACTGTTCATCAAGTTCCATGACACGTCCAGTACTGGCATACCCGCGTTCCAGGAATTGCTACCCACAAAAGAAGAAGAAGCAGTCTTGGCGGACAAGTATTACCAGTCAGGACTTGGTGCCAAGGTATACGGCCTTTTCCAGACGCAGGACGGTACGATTGGCCGCATCGACGAGTTCCTCGACTCTCGGCATTTGGAGCCTGAAGATGTGGAAGAGGAAACACTGCGTGAAGATGTAGCCAGAGGACTGGCCACGTTTCACGGCATGAACGTTGCGCTGCCACAGAAACCAGTCACGCTGTACTACGACGCATTGAGTACCGGTCTTGCAAGATACCACAACTCTGCAAAGCTGAAAGGCCTCGCCCGCAAGGGCGGTGTATCCCTTGATAACCTCCTCGAATATGACATTGTGTCAAGAATCCACCGCGTTGTTGCAGAACTCGAATCCATAAACGCCAAGACGGCTTGGTGCATTCACGACATTCAATCCATGAACATTCTCGTCAAAAACAGTAGCTGCCAAAACTACAACAATAACCACAGCCTCGTAAAAAAACAAAGTCAAGTCACACTGATAGATTTTGAGTTTGTGTTTCGAAACTATCGTGCCTTTGATATAGGGGGTCATTTTATGCAGAAGTTGTTCAAGTGGTTTGATACTGAGAACAAAATTGCCAAATGTCGGCCATATACAGAGGAGGAGAAGATGCATTTCTGCGAGATATATGCGGCACAGTGGAACGTAAACCAAAGTAACAACAGCTCGGCAGGCGAGGATGAGGATACGGGGGAGTTAGTGCATCGCGAGGCGGAGCTCGGGTACTTGCTGGCCATTACGTTTGACCTTCACAACATGCTGTGGTACATGGACCATGTGAATGACGAGGATCCTCTTAACTTGGAGGGATTGAATAGACTCTTTGAATTGTTTCAAGAACAATATAAAGGGCTGGGGCTGGAGAAATCAGGTGGCTATTGAGAACGAGATGAGGAATCAGATGCCGGGAGTTATTAACACAGGCACCAACCCGCATTGCACAGGTCTTTACGCCTTGGCAATACATATTGAGCAACGAAAGTCAATGGAGTTTTTCGTCTTTGTTTATTCTTCAGCTATGCAACTCAATCAACCTAAACCGAAGTAATTCTCAACAATCAACTCTCCCGTCATTTTCACCATTATAGCAAACGCTGTTACCGCCACCGCCTTCTTTCTAGGTACTTTTGCCAGCTGCCAAGATGCACAAACCCCAGTTTCACTCTGATTCACTGCCGTATTCATAGTCTGAATTGAGTGCTCAACATGAAAACCTCTACACCAAGAGTCGACCTATAAAGCATGCACGATGAGCCAATTCCACTCGATCTCTTTCCAGAATCTGTAACCATCGTCAGTTCACAAAGTCAGTAACATACAACAGCAAACATCCAAGCAAACGAGGAAGAAAGAAACTTCGAATCAACATGCCCAGACAGTATCCCATGTTTGGAGCACCGCCTCTCGAGCTCAGCGATCAGCTTCAGATAGGCATCGAACTCGAATTTGTCGCACCACGCAACACGAAATGGGAAACTGAGCACTTCCCTATCATCAGGAACCCTTACGACCGCATCTCCATGTCTCAAGATGCCTGCCGTCACCATCTCGCGGAGCAACTGCACGCCACAGGCCTCGACGCTGCCTACCACTTCAAGACGCCGGACTGGATCGAGCACCAACCGCTCCGTCAGGCGGCTCCCCCGGGCTCAATTGTCCTCGGTGGCGCTGTCCGCATCCTTGGTGACCCGGCGCGTTACGCGGCTGCGGCCAACACTTCCAATGACGCCAATGATGGCGACAAGCGGGATGCTCTATACCGGTACTGGGTCCTCAAGGAGGAGCGTAGCCTCACCTACGAGCCGCAGTTCCGCAGCTGGATCCAAACCGAGCTCAACTCGCCCATCACCGCCGAGAATGAGGCCTACCAGTCTTCCTTTGTGAGTCTTGGCACTGCCATCGGAGCTCTCTACCACGCATACGCCGAGAGTCCCCCGCACATGTCGATGAGCCAGTGCGGCCTACATGTCCACCTCTCGCCCACGTTTGGCGCCACGGTGCCCTACACGCAGCGCATACTTACTCTCGTCGTCGTCCTCGAACGCGCGCTCCTCTTGCCCCTCTGCCACCCGGCCCGCCGGGACGGCATCATGCCGTTTCTCACTACGGCCGAGATCGATCCGTCTGACGATGTCATCATGCGCTACAAAACAAACGTGAAACTGGACGTCCATGCCCGCGCTCACGTCCCTGCGGCCCTCGTCGCGGCCGAGGGTCCCGTGATTGCCGCCATCTGGAGCGCGCGCGACTACCACAAGCTCCGCCACATCGCCGAGTACCCCTTCCGGGAGCCGGGTAAGATGTTTGGCATCATGTGCAAGCGCAAGTTTAGCTGGCCGACTGTGACGGCCGACGACGACACGAGCCTAGGCCGCACGATTGAGTTTCGACATGCGCAGTCGTCGTTTTCCGTCAGGTTTGTGCATAACTGGGTAAAGCTCGTGCTTGCCATTGGCCGCGTGGGGCTGTTGCCGCCGGCTCAGTACAAGAATGCTGTGGATACGCTTCACAAAGCTGCCTCGATCAAAGGCACCGAGGAGGAGGTGTGCATGGCTACGCTGCGGGCGTTGGCTGCCGAAGCGGAACGGGCACAATTTCCAGGTCGGCTAGACTTTGGGTTTTGGAGAGAGAGGTATAGGGACATGGAGGCTGGTTTTGACAATGATGTGGATGGGGAGGGCAAAGTTCGCCTGGACACCGTTTTTAATTATTGAAAGTGGCCTATTCGAGTGAGGAAACCCTTACAGTTCTTTGTCCTGACAATCCCTTTTTCCAATGGCTTTATGTAGCTACAGAGTATCAATGTGGCACTTGCTGAGGACTTTATATCAAGGTTATCTACTTAAATGATGAGAAATGATGAGAAATGATGGCAATACAAAATCATCCAAAAATAAGCACATTTCGAACAAAATCATTTTTTTCCCTAAAAAACGCATTGCTTGGCATGGTTTGGCGTGTGCCATCTCGATATAAATCTTCTCCTCCTTTCTTAATCCAATCTAACATCTCGTATTCTTTAGCCACAGATTGGCCCGCACTTGAGAGGAATGACACGTATAGAGGAAATCTTGTGGCAAGGCGCGGTGAAGTTAATTTGTTAACGGACTACTAGCTTGAGTTTGGGTATATCAAAATAGCAAATGGCGGAACCAGTCCAAAAACATGGACATTTACACAAGTCCAAAATACACCTATTCCAAATTTCAACGTTTCAAAAACTATATCCATAAATACGTAGAAAAAAAGAAATAATCAATGTCGTGCTCAAATTCGTGGCCTCTACAGCAGATAGCGGTAGCCGGGTGCGTTGTCACCCAGATCATCCTTTTCTTCCAGTGTAAGCGACGACTCCGCCTCGGGCGGTAGCTGGTCGCGGTGTTTGTTGGCGCGCCAGCACACGTAGCCATATCCACAGCAGGCAGCAGCCGACAGGACAAACCAGGCCAAGCAGACACTATACCCCGGAATGAAGCGCGGCGAGTCCTTTTGCAGGAAGACGTAGACGGCAATGATGCCACCGAGGTTACCAAAGCCGACCTGCCAGGCGCTGCCAATGGCGCGCCGGTGATGGCCGCCGAGGTTCATATTGAACCAGCAGACAATGATGGGCATGGCGGTGTAAGCGCCGCTCGCGACGAGGAACAGCGCGGCGTACTGGATGTTTCGGTGGTCGTGCACGCCCAGCAGGATTCCGAATCCGGCGATAGCAACGGCAATGGCGGCGAGGGCAAAGGTGATACGGTGGCGGAGACGATCCGAGACGTAGGCAATGGCCATGGAGAAGCCAAAGGCCGCGGCCCAGGGGGGTACACTGCGCAGCTGCGTCTGAATCTTGGAGTATTTGAAGGTAGAGATGATGCCGGGGGCAAAGTATGCATAGCCGTAGGCAGGGACGATGATGCCAAAGTAGGCGAAGCCGCCGAGGATGACTTTGGGGTCCTTGAGGACGTCGAGGACGTCGCGTAACTTGATGGGGCGCTCAACAGCATGGTTGCCCTGATCGGCGCGGAGGCGGGCGGTGACAAAGGCGCGTTCCTCCTCGGTGAGCCACTTGACGTCCTCGGGAAAGTCGGGCAGCAGAAAGTAGATAAAGAAACTAACAAAGACGGTCAGGGCTCCCTCAAGGATGAAGATCCAGCGCCAGCCTTTATAGCCTTGCAGGCCGTCCATTTTGCCAATGGCGGCGGCAAGTAGACCGCCAAATGCACCAGCAAGGGTGGTGCTGTTGAAGAAGAAGGAGTATCGCTTCTGGGCCTCACTGCGCTTGTACCACATGCCGATAAGGTAAAAGGCTATGCAAAATTGGTCAGAATTTCTTTTGTCTTTTTTTTTTACATTTTCCTTTTTTAATCAGACTAGATTCAATTCTCACCTCCTGGAAACATGCCCGTCTCAAAGACGCCAAGGAAGAAGCGTGTAGCCAAAAGGCCGGAGTAGTTCTTTACAAGGCCTTGCATAATGGTAGTAAAGCCAAAGAGAAACATGTTGACAGAGAGCCAGACGTGGGGTTTGAACTTTTTGAGGAGGATATTGGAGGGAATCTCGAGAAGGCAGTAAGGTACGAAGAAGATGACGAGGGCGGTGTTGTATTTTGTGCTGTCAGGGTTGTTGGGATCCTCAAGCTTGAGCTCTTTGGCAAGGTCGAAGACTTTGGCATTGGCAATATTGACACGGTCTAAATGATTTTTTTTTAAATACAATTATGAGATGCAGGTCACAGTGCAGCAGGGGTCAATAGCACATACCCAGAAAGGCCAGCAAGTACATGATGCAGAGGAATGGCACGACGCGCATGTCAATCTTGTTCATGATGCGACGCTCGGTAGTGCCGGCAGGCACGGGCACTTCCACCAGATGCGAGGACTCAAGGGCGGCATGATCGTTGGAATCATGGAGAGAGCCATTGCTCGTCTTTTCATCGACGACTTCGTGGCCCATTATGATGAGGAGCTGACTACTCGCCCTGGGAGTGCAGTGTAAGAATGATGATGTCTTGAGAGGATGACAGGATGGGAAACCCTGGACGGCCAGAAGTGTCTTGGGGAACCTACAGCTGAATTTATGACTTCCCTACATTTTAGTGGCATCTTCTGCGAGCTGCACGCACGCGCGGGCACAGGCGGACAACTGCTGCCCTGGAGTGCTGGAGGTTGAGCACCTGAATTGAGTGGATTCAGGCGCAAGCCAGGGCGTTTTGTTTCTGGGGTGGATCTGGTGGCGCACTAGGTAATTAGGGGCCAAGGGGAGGCGTGGGGGGGAAATGCTTCTGGAGAGGAAAACCTTTGAGCGGGATTCAGCGGATACAGCAGTGTTGAGTTGGTAGGTCTCCACTGGAGGCTGGCTGTGGCTTGTGGCTGGCTGGCATGGCTGGGCGGGCATCGCCCCATCAAATCATGCTTGGGCTAGCGTAGTATGATTCTTATTGGGCACTGTATAGCTTTAGCATGGGTTAGACGGAGGATTGCGGCCTACTCGGGGTAGTTACAACATGAACAACCATTCCAAGCTTTAAGAAAAGTGGCTCTTTTTTCTTCTTCTCTTCTGCCCCTCGTGCCCCGCGTGATGGAAGTTCCGAAGTCGACTGCCGAACAACCAGGCCAAGGCCAAGAGAGTGAGTGACTCCCCTGCCAAGCTTGCGCCAATATGAATGGAGTAAATTCCGAAGCGTTACAAAGCCGGGCAGCAACTAAACCCCGCTGGGTTCTGATTGTTTCCGAAGGATAGGTACGTTTTATTCCGCCCCAATTTGGTGCAGAGTCTGGCGAATCTTGTTTACAAAGGGTATGCTTTGCGTGCGATGCCCCTATTCGTTCATCCATCCTGCCACCATGCCAATCCAGCATGTAATTTACTGCAATTCGTAAGCTAATTCATCATCAGCCGTAGCCGTAAACTTAACAACCCAGACATTCCATTACTAACTAGCACACGATGCCATCGCCCGGTGATTTCAGCCGCGGCTATGCTCCAGCGTTCTCTGGTCTCACAACTTTTACAATAGCCCCGCAGAAACAGCGCACTGGCGGGCCTTGCGGGCCTTGGTCGTCTTTTGAATTTATAAGGTTCTGACAGACATCGAAGTTTCGTTCCGCTGGATACTCCAATGTCTTGCACCGGTACTCAGTCACCAACTAGTTGGCTCTTACCCAAAACCAAGCATTACTATGTACTACCTGGGTTAGTCTGGCTGGATAACTTTAACTGCTTATTAGACCACCAGTACTATTCTTTATTTAGAGGTACCTGGTTAAACTGCCAAAACACCCATCGAACCCCAGACCCCAGATTCTTCAACATGGCTTACACAAATTCTGCTTAATCATCATTATAACTACTTTGTGTTAGCCACCAACACCTTTGTTTAAAAAAAAAAAAAAAAAGACAACCAATGCAAAAAGAATGCGTGGTACGGAGTACTCATAGACCAATAGAAAAGGAAATACTTTTTGCCTTGACCTTGCTTGGTCCCGTTCATCTCAATACCTTCATCACCAAGCCCGACCATCATCCGGCACCAGGTGCCAATTGCTCCTCAACGGTCGAGTCCCTTATTATTTAACTAACTAGTTAGTAGTTACCTTTGCCAGTCGCCCATTTGACCAAAACAAATCCCCAACCCCATATTTACAACTCGGGCATTTCTCTCCAGCCCCACGGGGCTCCTCGAATGAACAGGTCCTTCTGGATGCGCCTCCTTTGTTTTTTTTGGGGCGGGGGGGGGGCTGTTTTCTTTTTCCAAGGATTGACTGATGGCCAATTCTCCACGACTCGGCATTCGATCTGACCCTGTGTACGTTCCCGCACAACGCCTCGTCCGCGCACTCCAAGACGGGGGGGGATTTGGGCTTCTAATTTGACATTTGCTGAGAATCGCTGACCTTGTCTAACCGTCATTTACCTCATCTATTACTTTTTTATGACCTCGGTTAATTGAACTTAGTTGCGGAACGGTAGAGTGCTGTCGTCATGCTACTGCAACTCGTAATCTCACCCCCTCGGCACACAGCGTCTTTGTGGCTGTTTTACCGACAAAGGACGCTGACCGCAAGATGCCTGCTGCTCGCCGTACATCGATGCCATTTGCCGCAGACAGTGTAGAACAGTCTATTATTTATTTATTTTTTTCTGAAAAAAAAATCCGGCATTGCCAAGCAAGAAAACTTGTTCATTTGGATTGCGATGCATTCCATTGATATCATGTCCACTGGCTCAGACAGACACCTTCAGGCTCACACGCTGTTTCTCCAACACCGCAGTACCATGAAAGAGACTTGACAGAGCTGGCCCAAAATAGCTGCTTGTATTGTGATGTTTGGAGGGCCATTGTCCATTCTCAGTCGTCGTAACTCATAGTCATAATAGTACACTCAATGGTATTCAATTTATTAACTTTGGATGCTCCTCCTGTTGGCTGTCTCTTGGATCAGCATCAATACGCGCCGTCCTCTGCCATCAAAACGTCGACACTCCCTCTCCTTACATCTATTGGGCATCAGATGCAGCAACGACAGCAGGTAAATTCAGAATCTCGTCACCACCCGCATACCGACACTTCCATGGCAAGCTGCTCCTCGACAAAGAAACTCCACCATGCAGCTCTGCGTTTGCATTGTCCGTCTGAGCCAAAGGTGAGTTTTGGCCAGCGGACCAACGCATGATCAGGTCACTGTAATTTATAACCTGGCCATGTCTGTCGGAAACCTTAGTCCTTGTGTAGTTTAAATTAGTATACATCGTCTTCCACTATCTGGTCTTGTCATTCATTTTACTTTCTCTACTTTACACCCTCTTTTGCCGCTTTCTCTTTCTGATATATTTCTGGCACAATAGTCTTTGACAAGTAATTCTTTCGGGCAATTCTTGAGTACAGAAACCTTTGCCACCGCTGGTCTCTCGTTTCTTTTCCTGTCACCTATTTGAACAACCTTTGAGTCGCTTTGCGACACTGTTTTTCTCTCTTCTCATCATGCCAATTCTTGGAGAAGCCTCCAGAAAGGAGGCGCCCCTCCCGGGTCTCTGTTCCACTTTACAATGGGATCATGATCCAGAGGCCGACCTGCCCGCGGACCATGCCCTCAGACATGGTTTCTTTAATAATGATCCAACAGTCGCGTCACTCTTTGGCCCAATTGACGCCGGTATTGGCTCTTCGAACTACAGCATTGATCCTGAACTGGATTCAAATTTATGGTTTCAGGGCGATTGGTGTGGCGACGGCATTACCGATGCATACGAGCCGGCATACACTACAGAAGCATTTTCTGTGACGGACGCTCAAGGGCAAGTCAACTGATATAAAGCTATTCTCCCTGTGACTCAAATAACTTCTAACCTGTACATAAAGCAGAGTAGTTCCCATGTATTTGCAAGAAACAGCAGGCCATGACCTAGACTTTGGTCAACAGGTTGTCCAACACCAGGTGATCATTCAAGACAGCGGCAGTCAGCAAATCCAGCATCCTGCTCACCAGAAAAAGTTGCATAGAAGTTTGCCGCCAATGACGAATCTACGGCAGTGTCAAGGGAATGCACCAAACGCCGGTATAGAAGACGTTGAAGGGCCTCCTGTCCATCGATACAGTTTCGCCGCCACCTACTCCAACCTTAACTCTGGCAGACAGTCCTCCACATCATCCAGCGTAGCTCCTGAAGTAGACGCCTCTGCCCTCAGTATAACACCCAATCGGCGCCGCGACAAGCGTCCAGCATCTCCCGTACCACTCCCCTCCGTTGACAAGGGTACTGGCCCGCGCGCCAAGAAGCGTTTGGTCAAGCAGCAGCCCAGCCGTTCCAAGGCGGACATGGCTCCTGCAGAACAGCGGCTCGTTGGACTCATCGAGAGCGAGGGAACGGGCGTCTATCACCGGCACATCTCCTGTATCGATGAAGCAACCGCGAATGCGGCCCTTCTGCGACGCCTGTATCAGAGGTCCCCAGAGCTGTGCACAACGCCGGCGACAGACAACACCTTTCCCACAACTCGTGATGACTGTCTCGCCTACGTGGCACAGCTATACGCGGCCATCTGGGACTGGCGCGACTACCTCGAGATGGACAAGGGCCTCGAGGGCGACGGCAAAAACGACACCAAGCGGAAGCTAGCGACAGCCAAGAATATGGAGACTCTGTTCAGAGCGCAGCAGCTGCCCGAAGGCGACCCGGCCCGGGCAGCCCTGCTGGCGTCCCTGCCGTCGGTCGCGATGCAGCAGAAGAAGGTCCTGTGTCGGATACCAGCCAACTACCTCGTGGAGCATCTCTGCTGGCAGCTGCTCTCGTACGCCGAGCAGGCGCAGAGGGGCGTGGCCCTCGTCGACTTCTGGTCCGGCACGGACGGGGCCTAGGAGTCCTACGCGTCGTTCCGGGATCGCGTGGCCGCCATCGCCAATTGCCTCCGCCACTGCAAGCAGCTCGTCAAGTCGCTATTCGCCGTCGGCACCGGCTGGTGCATGCGCGTCGCCAACAACCCCGAAGGCGAGTACAAGCACAAGATTAACAATAAAAACGTCAACCAGAACAAGAATGCTCGGCTCAAATCGGCCCCGAAGATGAAAGATATCAAGGAGGAGGGCTTGGCGGAAAATCCAGGACCGGGTGAAGAATAAAGAAATTATAATGATTGACAGTATTTTTTGTTTGTTTGCGTGTTGTTCTGTTTTTTTCTCCCTTTTCCGTTCGGCAGAGAGGGATGCTAACGGCTCCTTGGAGGTAGGCAACATTGATGTCGTTGGCCCCAAGGCTGTTGCATAAAAGGATCGCGATAGTCGATGAGGCAAAAAAACCACTTGCTGGATAAGGCACAACTACGCCGTCGATTCAACGGGTGTCTGAGCCAAGCCAGTGACCGTCCCAGAAACACATTCTGACCGAGTCTTGGCGTGGATGGGAATGGCCATGAAGTGGAATTTACTGGGCCAAACCGAAGACGTGCGCGCTTGACGTCTCGATCGCCAACGGGTGGAAAATTAGTTCGGCTTGGCGACGGCGGATGCAACCAAAAACCCGTCGATGCACTGTCATGAACACCAACCAAAGAAGCAACAGAGCCTTCAGTCATGCTCATGGGCAAACACGTCGTCAACAAATGAGCCAGACAACCCGGGCATGCCAGGGATCGTTGTTCCTATAGAGTATGCAGGTCCTGGCCCGTTGGACCTCATGTCTGCTGCTGTGGGCGGAGCGATCCTCAAGGATATCACCACTGTACAGACAGGCAGGACGCGATTGAAAGGGTGAGTGGGTGCATAGGGAATCAGTAAGGTGTCGGATGATAAGAGTGGCCGATGAGACGCATCAAATCTTATACATTGACTTGCACTAGTTTTTATAGTATTGAAGGCCCGAGCGCCTCTGGAGACAATGGAGAGTGGATTGGCTGCCGAACATGAAGGGCGCAAATCAGGTTAAGAAAAACAAAGTGGATCGCCAGCTCTGTAATATTTAGCAAGTCTAAAATTTAAGTATCGTTATGTATTGGCTTTCGAAGCCTGTGTGGAATAAATTTGGAACGTTTACATCCCGTACCGAATGTCAATGTAGCCAATGAGGATCTAGCACGCTGGAGTACAACAAGCCACATAATGAACCTCATCAAAGAGACAAACTGCATTTTTATTATTTAAAGGGACCAATCATTAATTGTAGTGTTGTAGTATTTCTTAATTTTAAATTATTTTAAACTTACTTATTCCTTTACGGTAAAAATAATATTGCTTTTCTGTTAGATGGTACCTAAGTACTCTTAATGTGTCTTTTCTTGTTATGAGGATCCTGTGACGCGCTTGCTCCTTGATGACTGCCGAAGGGATAATAGTAGCCAGCAGGAGTCGTTACGCGGCTCGAGTAGTGGTCTCTCAGCTGATATTCAGTTTAGTAATTTAATAATATTTAAATCTAACTACGACAAGAAGAATCCTCCCCTCTGTATAAAGTATTTATAAATACAGCATTATTTATGGTGGTTGCCACGATACCTGACTTCTCGTATCTGTGGCAGGCTGCCGTTGGTTGACCGATGAAGGCCTGCAGCCAGCAGGCTTCTATGCATACGTTGCTTGATCAACCAGTTGCGCCTAGCCAGACGTGTATCTGTAGGTGTAAAGTTTGCAGTATGGCGCGAGAAAGTTCGAGAGGCGGCAGATTGTCTTTTTGGTCACTGTGGTCGAGTGGTTCCCTAGCACCCTTGTCCTTACAGACAAACTGCACCACTGCAAACAAGGAAATGTTCCGATATCATGTATATTATACGCCCAGTAACTGTGCATTGCTCTTTCTTTCCCTCTCATGAAAGTGTGACGTTTTGTAGGCCAGCACTGAGCCACCACTCGTGAAGGTATGATTTACCCACGCCAACCCTATAATATCTGTCATCCTCCTTCCCCTTACGTACTATAAGGCACCAGTACTGGCAACTTTTCGCCTTCACTGCCGGATTATCGTGAAGTCTCTTTGCTTCATCATCACGTCGACCAAGAGTGCTCATCAACGCCAACATATAGTGCGGCGCAAGAGCAGAGCTTTCGCTTTTCTGGTCGGCGGTTTGCTCGTCATACACGACCCACCCTATCAGGCGTGTGCCATCGACAAGAACCCTCGCGAGTGAAGCAGTGGCCTTGGCATGCGAGGAAGTTACATCCGAAAAAATCTGTTTCGCGATGACGCCGCTGCTAGGACTGACGTCCAAAGTATCGAAGCTTGTGGTCATTGGCAGCGCTTTCATCCGAGAGCGAATAGTTAGCTGCAACTTGCACTCCGATACTGATATGAGGTGACACATATTCTTTGCCTTGTTGATTTGTAGGAAGCGTACGCCACAGGGCACTCGCCCCCACGTCCAGGTCGGGAGGCCAAGCGGATTCACCACATCGCCCGCCTCCAACCTATGGGCTACCTGCCAGAGCAGCTGGTCGGGTAGGTTCTCCTCCCAGATACCACTCAGGTAGGTATAGTTCAACTTTTTCTGCAGCTCAGTGTGTAGTCCTTCGAGGGCCACCAGCTTGTCGGTCGGAAACGTGAGCTTCCTCTCGCTGTACGCCTCAATCACTGTTTTCCAGCGCACGTTGCGTGATATGTTGAAACACCGCTCACCTGTTTCGCGCTGAGTAATGCTCTTGCAAGACCACATAATGGCCGCTGGGGTGAAGAACATCATGCGTCGCGATAAAAGCCACTCTTGTGTGGCCCATGAGCGCTGGTTAAGTGCGCCGTTTTCAGGGAATGCATCAGCTATGGTGTCCTCGCGAATTCTGGCGAATACTCCACTCGAGGGAGATATGGATTCAGTACCAGAAGAGCCACAGAGAAAGTTTGGTAGCTCGACTGCTGCAGATAAAGGGTCAGGCCGCAAGCGCAAGAACCCTTCGGAGGAATGATGTGCATGAGACGCAGCAATGGTAAACTCGGCCCTCTCATAGATGGATCCCATCAACACCGATTCGCGAATCCAATCGTCTCTGTCATCTTGGACGATACAGAGTGAGTCGATCCAAATGTACGGGATATCCATAGATCGAACGATGATGATAGCATCTTGATATGTTTTTGGAAGTAGACCCCATGGGATTTCACGCTCAAAATTCTCAATATTTGATTTCAGGGATCGTATCGGCCGCTTTTCTGGCGGTCCCCAACAGTGACTCAAGGCAACATAGCGGCCATGCCGTTGCTTGGACTGTATAATGCGTACTCTAGCATTATCTACTCGCAGCACACGATGAGGAAGAATCTTGGACGGATGGGTTTCGTCAATAACTTCCCCTGACAGCGTCACGCTGCACAGGCTGTGTCGATCTTTGCAAGCCGCCACCCAACTTCGAAGTAGAGATATGGTACTTTCACATGCTATGCCTGAGAGCCTTGGCCTACCAATGATATCACTTGTATTGACTTCAATTTGGAAATGGTCTAATGTTAGCAATTGAAGTCCAGGGTTCGGTGTGACTGGTAGGCTTACATGGCGGGCGATAAGTCGTGAACAAGTGGACCTTGCCCCTCACAAGTTGTGATTTGCCAGATATGCAAGCAGTCGTAATCACATGTAGACTCGCCAGGTGGTGGCCGTCAGACGGTGGTTCGGGGAATGTAGTTTTGTGGGAGTCCGCTTTTGCCTCTAATCGCACTTCTGAATCCTCAAGGACCAGGTCGCCTTGACCTGGCTGCAGCCTCTTTCCCTCCTGCTGCAAAGCTACCCATAGAAGCGAACAGAAGGCGCAGTCAGACCTCGACTGTTCCAACTTGCGGACCGAATCCCACAGTGGATAAGTGCACTGTTCAGGATTCAATTGTGGTGGCGCTTTGCACGATTCCGTGAATGATTTTATGCGAAGGCCGCTACACCGCGAACAAAGTGCCATGGCCAAATTTTCTGGCAGTGTTCAGCCCAGTAAAAAGTCCAATGATGCGGATAGGATACTATAGCATGGTCCTTGACGAGGCTGGACGTATTTCAGACGTACGACGCTGGAAACCAGCTGCCAAGGTCTGCGATGCAAAGTTCAGGACATGGCTTGCGCTAATCAGCGTCGCAACAATGAATGGTGCGATTTGTAGAACTGTACACAGTGCAGATATCTGGCCAGCGGAGGTCAACCATTTGCCAGTCTACCAACCTGAAACCCCATTAAAAATATTATATTCTTTATGCATGCATGATAAACATCGTGTATTAACTCTTTACCGGGTTAATTTAGTGTTCAGTTGAGAATGGCACCGCGAGCGATAGGAGCCAGGATCCGACAAATTAGTGTCAATCTGGTCTAGATGGGTAAGAAGGCAATGAAGAATATAAATTACATATAAATTAAGAGGAGATCACTGAACTAATTAGACTTTTCAGGTTCAAAGAAGGCAACAGGTACGCCGCGCCCCGGACAGCCAACAATTTCCGCCTTGTGAAACTGCTTGCTCCAATCATCGCGGTACTCGATCTTTTCGTATTTTTGTAGTAATTTCACCACTGTTTCGCGATATGAAGATTAGTAATGTTAACCTATACCCAAGCTGCTTTAAAAAAAAATTGCACGTACAGACGTAACCAATCTCAGTAACGGCAAAGTTTTGGCCAATGCAAATTCGAGGACCCCCGTTGAACGGGACATAGTGCCACGGGCGTGGTGTCCAGTGTTCCCAGCGATCGGGACTGTAAATTGCTGGATCCGCAAAGTTCTCCGATTCATCAGGGTAGAGGTCTCTGCGCCGCTGCATCGCATAGGTACTGTAAATAACGTGGTTGCCCTTGAGGCAGGCAATGTCGGACTGGTCTCCCGGGCTTGAAATTGCCGAATCCTCGACTATGAGTTGCAACATATTAGTATCTTCATCTTGAATTGGAATTTGGCAAGCTGTTTGTTCATACGGCAAGTTCTAATGTTGTACGGCACAGCAGGGTAGAGGCGCAGGGTTTCGTTGATGGCATGCGTCAAGTAGGTCATGCCCTTGATATCATCGTACGTCGGGTTACGGGTAGGTCCAACGCTGTCCAGTACCGTCCTGCGAAGCTTCGCCCATACCTTGGGGTAGTTGGCCACTTCGTAGAGCGTCCACGACAGGGTAGAGGCCGTCGTGTCGCGTCCTGCCAAGAGGACCGCCATAATCTGGTCGCGGATGACCTTGGGATCGCGCGAATACAAGGCAATATTGTGCAAAAAGGTAAATTCCTTGTCAGACTTGGACAGCTTCTCCAGCTCATCAGGAGTAAGTGCAAGCGTCTGCTCAATATAAGGTGTCATGAACTTTTCGAGAACCTTGATACCGCTGTGGTACTCTTTCTGCGGCACGAGGTAGCGGAACGGTAAAAGGATGGTCAAGACCATTTGAATGCGCTGCACCACTGTAAAAGCGTTGGTGAACGCTCCGTTGGGGTTATCGAGGCTGCCTACGGCGTGGCCGAGAAGGAAATCAGTCGTCAGGTCGAGCGTCATGCGATAGAACAAATCACACATGTCCACGGTTTGGCCCGATCCCGGTATTTTCGATAGCAGCTTATCCGACCAACGCTCGAAGATTTCCATGTCACGGACTCGATCCTTGGCGAACATGGGCCGGATCAGGGTCCGGCTGTCGTGCCACTGTGCGCCGTCGGTCGTAAAGATGCTGTCACCGAGAAAAGGGGACCATGCATCGTGAAATTTCTGGCCCTTGCCAAACGCAGCAAACTTGCTCGTCAGAACTGTCTTGATATGCTCGGGTTCCTGGGTGAAGATGATGCGGCGGCCAAAAAACAGGATCTCGACAGCATTTGGACACTCAGGTGTGGCCTTTTGAAAAATGTCCTTGAAAAAGTCGTAAAGGCGGTCCTCATTATGGCATTTAACTGCGTTCAGGGCAGCGTTGGTTGCTAATTTCAAGCCAGTGTCAGCAGTTCCATCTGGGAATTGTGCCAATAAAAAGAATTTAAAAAAAAAAAAAAAAGCACCTGAAATGGGATTTTCGCCAATAGACGCTGCACGGATGCCAGGCGCCCTGGCCAGCCTGTATAGGAGGACAAGGCGATTCACTACATAGATCAAGAAAAGAGAAACAGGAACGGCCCATGTCAATGTAGTTGCGCCTACTGAGCTAATGAGCATATTGACCTGCTATTTTTCAGAGATTGATATATTTTATTTTTCAATGACTGTGAAGCCGACAGAATGGCCGCCAGCAGGTCCGGGGGAAGGGGCGCTTTTAATATTGAGACTGGTCTGGCGCGATTTAAGAACTGTTTCAGGCCTAGACCAGCGCCTCGTCCGTCATCGCTTGCAGCTTGGGAATAAACTAACATTAACTACCAATAGTTCATTTTGGCGATGCTTGACAGGTCAACTTTCCGCTGTTGTGTGGAGACAATTGCATTTGACTCGAATAGCTGCTGTCAACCAGTTTCATGGTGCCTCTGGTATTGTTGGGGAAAGCCTGAAACTGCACCGGCAGATACATGAAGTCTAATAATGGAACAATCCCTGTTTCTTTCGCTTAATAGCCTCTCATACAGGCCGTGCCAACATGTGAAAGCTCCGACCATAAGCAGCTGGTTGGTCCACTGGTGTGGACATTTTAGGGCCAATGGGCAGCTAGTTAACGGATGGTCACCCGATCACGCTCCATAGCTTTGCGGAGTCGCAGTGGGAAAACTGCCTGGATTTGCCAGCCTCGTATCATCGTATCTAAGTTGGTGAGAAATGGCGCTCTGGCACCCGCTTGTTGTTAAAAGGGATGTCTCTGGTCAGCGTGAGCCTGCAACCTGCTCACCAGGGTTTGGCTCGTGTTTTCATTATTTAAAGACCTGTTTGCAGAATCTCGATCACTACCCCACCACAGTGCAACACGCAAGCGTTAGTTGGCATCACAAAAGCCGACTTCCTGCTCCATCAATTCTCCTGCCTGCACCATGATGAATGTGCTCGCCACTGCGGCGAATGCAAGTGCCAGTTATGCGTGAACCTGATAAATGGCTTGTGCATACATTCATTCATTTAATTGGATGCTCCGCTATACCTGCAAAGAACGGCTTTGGTCTAACTATATGATGTGTGAATGAGGCAAAAAGCAAAACACGGGCACCTCATGGTGACTGTCGGCCTGCTGAGCGTGACCTAATTCCTGCAACTACCGGATCCCCCGCCACTGCCAAGATTTAGCCACGATTCTTCACTTTCTGGATTTTCTAATGTCGTTCCTAGACGGCTTATTATCTCAATTCCGTATTGAGATGGCCATGGAAAATAGCTCCGTTTTGATTTTCATCACTTGGCGCAGTTATGCAGTCGTTCCTTTGCAAACAGCTACCCGGCAGGCAACCATGGTTCTAGAAACGTAAGCCGGAAGGTTTACTTAAATCTTTTTATGTAGCCAAGTAACTCTATTGCCTTTTGCCTATATCTTAGTTAGGCGGTGAGCGCCCATCAACGGCCGAAGAAAACGCAAATGCTGCGAGTAGCCACCCGGCATAGGCGACGCAAAGGCACTCTGCAATTGTGATGAAGGTTAGTGATCCTTGAGGCAGGCTAGCACATTAATGATCGTTTGAATGTTATCTGAAGTGTAAACACTTGCCGAAACTTGATATTGCCCTTTTTGCGTTTGCATGTTTTCCCTTCCGTGCGGCGCGTTGCATTCCGAGCAAACGGCGAACACTCACATACGCCACTACAACCGGCGCATTGTTTCAGTTCCTTCATAAATGCTTAAGCTCACTCACCATTGAAATCAATTTTTTTGGCCCACCAATTCAACCTCTTTTCTCCACAACCCAAGCGAAATGCCGAGCTATCTGGACGAAGCAGAGGACTTCGCCGAGTTGGCACGCCATTTGAGGCTTCTTCAACCTGAAAACAGCTCCAATGCCAATGCAGAGATTGCCAGTACGCCAATATTTACCCATAATGCCAAACGTCTCGCTCTGCAGCGCGCCAAGCAAACCACCGAGGCAGGCTTCACGCAATATGGGCTACTCGCCTGCACATCACCAGACAGCCAGACGAACCGCGGCATCAATGATACAGTATCAGATCCGCGGCTATTCTACAATGTTTCCACGCCATCTAGTGTTTTTATCTGTGGAAGCCAAGGATCAGGCAAGAGTCATACTCTGAGCTGTCTACTGGAAAACTGTCTCGTTCCCTCGGATGCCAATCGTCTCCCGCGGCCGTTGACAGGCATCGTATTTCATTACGATACATTCAATTCAGACACGGGAGGTACACCCTCAGAAGCTGCGTTTCTTTCCTCCAGTAAAGACGTCAAAGCTCGCGTTCTCTGTGCACCAACCAATCGAGTCAAAATTGAGGTATGAAGGGCTCACACATTGTGATTCCTCTAAAACCCATCTTTGTTGTTTTACTGCGCTTTGGGCTAACTTATCGATTTGGTTAGAAATTATATAGCTGCCTTCCAAACGTTGCTGTAGAGGAGTTTAGGATCCATGAATCGCAGCTCAATACAAAACGAATGCTGGATCTGATGGCCGTGGGGTCCGTTGCAGGCGATTCTTGGCCGTTGTACATGCACAGCGTGACTCGTATATTGCGAAATATGCGCCTTGAACAGCAGGCAACCGGTGAAGAAGGGTTCAACTACGGCGAATTCAAAGCCCGTCTGACAGATGAATCTCTGATTGGATCGCAGCTGGGTCCTTTGCAGCAACGACTCGATGCGCTCGAGAGTTTTATGGTATCGCACCAAGCCACCCAGACTAGACTCCGAACCGGTCAGGGCAAGTGGGCAAGAAATGGAACATTTAGCAAGAGCCCAAAAACGGTGGACAATACTTGGAACCCAAAGGTAAGAAAATTACGACTAAAAAATAACTGCCACTGACCATTACTCTTGACAGGCTGGCCAGCTTACGATTGTGGATTTGTCTTGTCCTTGCATCACAGATGTGACGGCATGCTCCCTGTTCAACATCTGTTTGAGCCTCTTTTTAGAGCAAGATTCAGATGTAGGTCGTGTTATTGCGCTTGATGAAGCGCATAAATACATGAAGGACTCTGTTGAATGCGCGACCCTCACAGAGTCACTCCTCTCCACTATCCGTCTGCAGCGACACTTGGCCGCTCGAGTCTTTATTTCTACTCAAGAGCCAACAATATCTCCCAAGCTTTTGGACTTGTGCTCCGTCACCATTGCACACCGTTTTACCTCACCTGAGTGGCTGAACACACTGAGAGGTCACCTCGCCGGCCGCCTCGAACATTGCTGGGGCTGTCTCAGCGGATAATGAATCCGGCACCGACGGCAGTGAAGTAGCCCTGTCTCCTATCATACAGGTGGGGGGCACTGAAGGGATGCTCGCAGAGATTTTTGCGCAAATTGTGTCCCTACATACAGGCGAGGCATTACTCTTTGCACCAAATGCCACTATTGGTGTTCGCATGGGGCGGCGGGTCTTTCCAGAAGACAGGGTTGATGAAAGCTCGTCATCTTTGCATGCTGCTTCGGAAACAACAGTGGAAAGCTACAAGTCTTCTAACGACTCAATGCAGCTGAGCTTGTCTGAGCTTGACAACGCAGCTGGAGGCAGCTGCGACACCAAAGGAGATCTGCATCCTGCAGAGGCGATTCAACTGGCAAGCGGAGTGTTGAAGATTTGCATTCGCAACCGTGTTACGCAAGATGGAGGTAAGTCTGTCCTCGCAAAATGAACGCAGAATAAGTAAAATTGCGAAATAAAAAGAAATAGAGAGAAAGAAAAGAGAATGGAGAGAAGGGCAACGGCTATCTACAGCCAGTGCACCAGAAAGCAATTGGAATAGAGAGAGAAAGAAAGAGCATCGCGAGAAATAATATTTTATTAATAGATTAATTTAATGCTCTTTTAAAGACTTCAGAACAATATTCTTCAAGAGTTTTGTCCAGAGCCACCATGACCTTGATGAGATTCTAAGTCTTCTGGACCACCTGTTACTACGACTGCAGACGCTACCCAAAAGCGTCAACTGGGCAGTATTGGGTACCAACCTGTGATGAAGCTGAGCCTTATGAGCATTAAATAGGTTAGAAAGCCATAATGAGTAATTGCTTAACTATTGTAGGCTGTCTCTGATCATTAGAGGATGCCATGTCAAGCAAGGCTAGCACCCCGACTGCAACTTCAGGTAGAGCTTTGGCGTATCCTCCGACATGACTGTAGCAAGAAATCATTAGGGTTATAGGACTTTAAATGCAATTTATTCTAAGATGCGGTAAGAGTTCTATTATCATACTTCACAAAGGATTGTAGATCGAACCATTAGCCCAATGTCGCTCCAAGGCCTGCTATCCCTCGTCGCGGATACCCAGCCTTAGCACTTCCTCCACCCAATCTCAAACCATCCAAACACTAGACGCAGGGCTACGATTTATCAGCAGGCAGGAGATGACTGCGGCGTAGTCGAAAAAGACGTGAACAAGAGACACACCTCGGCTTTACGCTCGGCGTTCGACATAGCAATGGATACGACATATTTTATAAGTTGAAAATTTTGTAACTTAATAAACAGTACATGTGCACGATAGGCGGAGCAAATGGTAGTGTTTGTATACAGCTGTAACAGAATCTTCAAGACGAGCATTACCTGATCGAGGGATTGGTTTGGGCCCTCTAGCCGCCATATGTTTGCGATTGCCATAGGCGCCCAGTACTTTGTGCAATATCTACCATTGTTACGATACTGAAGGGGCTGCGGCCCCTTCCCACTCCAGGGGAGGTTTCTTAAGACATTCATAGCTCGTAAGCCGAGAAGACCATTTTGGGAGTCGTGAAAAATGGTTACCATAAAGGCTATTTCACCACAAGCAATGTCGGAGGGTGCATGGCCGAACTGGGTCACAAAGACCGCGGTTTGTCATCCATGCGTGGAGAGACCAATGTGGCGCGATGTTGATTATAAATCCGATACATGTGAACTAGACAACCTATTTATTATGAGAAGGCCGACCAGCAAAGCAGTGACTCTTTCCGTTAAGCAGTTTATTATAACGCGACAGTAAAACCTATAGCTACTATGTTGAATAGAGCAGTATGGATTGATGCAAAGGCCAGTGAGCCTCGCATCGGAGACGCAGATACTCCAGAACCGGGGGCCAACGAAATTCTTATCAGGGTACTTATAAGCTAATGGGATAAATTCAATAAATTCGCTAATAAATAATCATATCAGACAAAAGCCGTTGCTGTTCAGCCAGGCGAATGGAAAATTCAGGGGGGCATTATTCCCATCCAATTGACATACCCAACAATAATAGGTCGTAAGTTCAAGCAATAGATTCTATTTTTTGCGGCAAAATAAAGCTGAGAATCTTTCAGTCTCATTCTCCGGAGTTATTGAAAAGGTTGGACCGGGTGTCGAGCGGTTCAAACCGGGAGATCGCGTTCTGACAAATACCACTGGTGTCCTTCGCGACGATCATCGATTCGGTGCTTACCAAAGGTTCGCACTTGCGCCTCAGCAGTTGACATCAAAGGTAAGATTCCAATGAAATAAATTTTGAGGTTGTAAGTGGTATCACTGATAATTTCATAATTTGAAAGATCGCGGACACCCCGTTTGATGAAGCAGCAAACTTGGCCACAGCCTATGCATCAGCAAGTTCACTTTTTTTGCAGCTCGGTCTTAATCGGCCACAATTTCCCAAGACTGCAGTTGAAAACGGGAAAGTTCTCATTTGGGGCATTTCATCCTCTTTTGGAGCACTTGCGGCACAACTAGCGAGCCACGCCGGTTACACCGTGGTTGGAGTGGCACGTGGCCGTCACTCCTCCATGGTCGAGGCGCTGGGCGTGTCATATTTTATTGACAGGACATTGGCCAGCGTTGTAACCGATTTGATAGCTCTTGGCCCATTTAATGCAGTTCTTGCGGCGGCAGATGACGGAGAGGACCAGGTCAAAATCGGGCACGTATTGGCGGCACAGGGAGGAGGAGAGTTTTTAACCACTGCGGGTGTACGAAAGAATGTAAAATTACCGGAAGGCACAACTGGGCGCTTTCACCAGTTTCTTGATGATTACTTGGACCCAAAAAACAAAGAGTTTACGCAATGGTTCTGGTGGGACTACTTGGAGAAACTATTGGCAAACAGGATGCTGAGAAGTGTACCGCTTGAAATCTACGGGGGTCTATCTCGGGTTGGTGATGCATGGGATACACTCCGGTTTTCTAATGTAAGTGGGAAGCGGCTGATTATAAATCCCGAGCAAGATTAGCAAGACTGGACCCCATCAATGAGGAATCTAAATTACGAGCTCATTCAATGCCCAGACCTAGTACGCAGAATGCTGTAAGAAACAGTGTGCTAGGTGCCAGTGGGCCACAGAGACCTAGAAAGATCAAGCAATATCCAGCCGTGGTGGGAGTCAATAGCATCCAATATATATCGTCTAGGTCCATGACAAATGTCCACGTCGGAGCCGGAAGTGGGCAAGTTTGTTGGTATATCACAGGTAGTTACGAGGATCGGTACTGAGAGGGGCGTCTCCCAGTATGTATGCGTATCCTAACTGATTGTGATTGATCTAAAAATCTAGCTACAGGTAGAAGAGGAATTGGTAGAAGAGGAATTCCTTTTCTATATACAGAAAGTCGGGAATAGGAAAAGCAAACACAAACAACACAGATTCCTCTTTCCTCCTCAGCTGCCGTGATGGCCTCGTATTGACGGCAGGCTACTGTCAGTCAGGGCGTTTGACCGACGGAAGCCTGCTGCGGCAGGAGTCAGGCTTCATCAGAAGAGCTGCTTGACCTGACTTAGCCGTCACAACAAATTAACTAAGGTACCTACTTTTTACGGAACTATTCCAATTAAAAGTGCCAGATAGACGAATTGACCATCGCTCGATCATGGGAGCCAACAGAAAGTGACAAGGTACTTAAACGCATTGCCTTAGACCATTAATAGATCTGCGGCTCAACGTTTTCTTTTTTTTTTAAAAAAAAAAAAATTCCCTACCACCATCGGAAAAGCAACTTCAAGAGGCTTAGTTTGTGGTTAAAATGACGTTATTCACGACTGTCAGGCTGTAAATCGATGTCTAACAAAGAAACAGAGCAGATATGGATTTTGCAAAACACTTCTCAGATCCAATTGTATAAGTCGCGCTACACACGTAATACATTGCATGCTGCTCGAGAGTAAAGACAGCATCCTTGGTAAGAGCTTGTATAGGCGGGGAAAGCATTGACTGATTCATTGGTTTATACTCGTAACATATCTACCAGACATGCTCTTGTCAGTTCTCGCAATACAAAAAGTAGCCGCAAAGCCTAATAAGCATATGCAAGATTGCTCTCGGGAGATTGCAGCCTAAGTTTGCGATTTGATGCCATCAGCCATAGCCTGAGAATCCAAGCACAGAGAACAGTACCCCCAGCAAACCCCGCTTCAACACTCATGCCGAGTGTATAACTCGGTCCGTCGCTCTTGGGGAAAAGATATGGCGTATATATATAAGATGCATTTGCCACCATGTTGATAAAACTGAGTGAAATAGCCTTCTTCGCCATCGTCTGGCCCAGTGTTGCAGATGCCCAACCTAGAATGCAGGCATTCACAGCGTAGACACCGATAGAGAAACAAAAGCAGGCAATGTAACGCGCAGCAAGATTCAAAGTCGTCGCCGCTGTGATAAACCCCACCATGGCAAGAGCCATGCCAGCTGTTATGTGCCACGTCCTCTCGTTGAATCTACCGGAGCTGATACCGAAGAGTGGGCCCACAATAGCAGCAGCTAGGAAAGGTGGACATGTAAGGACAAGAGTAATGTTTCTGTTAAAATTGAGAGCCCCAACCACGGTTGGAAAGAAGTTGGTGAATCCATTCGCAGAAAGATGAAGGTTTTGCATCAATGCTAAGAGATACAGCCGTGGGTCGCCAAAGGCACTTTTCAAGCTGGCCCAGCTGCCTGTATTAATAGATTCTTCGACTGTGTCGCGACTAATCCTGGCATGTGCGAGTTGACGTTCTTCTTCCGTAAGCCAAGACGTGGTAAGGGGATGATCTGGCAGAATAGGTATAGATATAAGAGCCACGACAACAGTCACAACTCCCTCAATGATAAAGAGCCTAAATTTTGGCATAGTTAGCGATGTCATACTTTTACAGACAGTCGCAAATCTCACCATCTCCAACCTTCTATTCCATGAGCGCCATCAATTGTGGAGAATGTAGCTACTGCTATAAGTCCAGAGAAAGCTGTGGATAAAATGTTGGCGGAGTATAAGATTGCCAGCCGCGTCGCTACCTCTTTTCGCGTGTAGAAAATGGAGAGTAAGAAGATGGCTCCAGGATAAACTGGAAGAGTGAGTTTCAGAATTTCTTTGAAAGTACGGGACTCCTTACATGGTGCCTCGACGATGCCTAGAAAAAATCGGGTAACCAACAGCCCGGTATAGTTGTGCGTGATAGCCGTAAGCCCGGACACAATACCCCAGAGCGCCATGCAGATGCCGATGTAAATCGAGGGTCGGACACGAGACGAGGCCATTAACATATTAGAGGGGAGTTGCATAAGAATATACCTACTAAATTAGACCAGGTAGAGTTCTAAACACAGGGACTGAACTTACCCCACAAACAAGATTGAAATGCAAGTATTATATTGAGTGCCATGCAAGTTCAGATCTCTTTCCAAATTGTTCAGCCGTGCAGATGCAATTGTCGTACGATCAAGCTAAGTCAATTTAGTAATCTTGTTGAGATCTCGGAAAGAGTTTTGCAGACTTACATAGTTTAGAAAGTACATAGCGCAGAGCATGGGAAGAATTCTGCGATCGAGCTTTCGAACAAGCGCAATCTCGGCCGGATCAGTTTTTTTAGCTGCACCAGCGTAGTCGACTTTGACTTTGACATGTTCCAGTTGATCAGAGTTGGGAAATTCAACCTGCATGACGTTGGCCTTGTCCGAAGATATAATCTCAGTACTGTGCAAGCCGGCGCGGCCATCGGGGGCGTGCTCAACCATGATAAATAAACAGTCAAAAAAAAAAACTAGATAGAAGATAGTTAAAATTTCCTAGAGTTACAAGAATGAGCAGAAACCAACAAAGGTATTGTTCTCTTCATTTGTACTTGAACAGAGTTGTGGACAGGGAGAGGCACAAAGATCAGCCGACGTGGCTGTCTATAGTTAATGAGGCGTTCTTGCTAAGCATTGCTTTGATCTGCCGAGAATAGGCCACCGGGGCTCACGGATAGCCATTTTAGAAGGTGATTATACTATAGATAGAATAAAAACATGAGAGAACTATTGCAAGCTTCGGTCTATTGGTAGACTGAGTCTCCGGGTTTAATGCCTTCTGTCTAGCGCGATGTCTCAGAAACGTTAAACTGGCCATGAGCGTGTGCTTGAGAAAAAGGTTACATGAACCAGTAAAATTATTCCTTGAAGATTGTTCTCAGATAACTATCCAGATTGAAGGCCCCCATTCCGGGGCTTGTCCCCATGGGGTAAATACATGTTCACTGACGGCGCTCCACAACGGCTGCAAAAATCGCGAATAGTTACTTTGCTGGCGCTACTAGGGTAGAACTGTATTATTCGGTTAATGTATCTGCCGAAGAGCGCAAGGAACTGCTTCTGACACTAACTTATTAAAGACTAGCATCTGGCCCTCTTGGAACAGAACGGCTGTAGATTTCATCTTCTTCTATTTTAAACTGTCTTTTGTCCATTGCATTTTTCACTTCTTATTCTTGGGCGCATTACTCACAGCGGTATGCCAATACATTATTCCAGCTAATTCAAAGAATTAAGTTAATAAAAAAATTAGAGCACTCGCACTTGTATTAGATTCAATTTCAGCCCATCGCAAGATATGTTAACCTCCTCGGCAAGCAAACCCTGTGCCAGAACAACAGTATCTCGTCTTGCTAGAATTATTTAACCAACGAAAGCATTCTGTGGGAAATACCATTGCTTTAGAAGGGATTAATATACGCCAAATCAAGGGCTATCATGACTCGACACAACGATGTGAGTTTCAGGTCAGGTATGAATGCGTAGCATTGAGCGGCTAAATCTTCTACCGAATAATTACCAAGCTCTGCTCAGACAGCAGCACTTAGGGTTTATGCAGACATGTTATGAACACAACGCAGAGTTGCAAATTCAAGGCCAGGAAGGGATCAAGTCTTGAAATCTTCTTTAGCAATTGGTACCTTAACTTCAGTCTTCATTCTCTTCTACGTTATAATGGCTGTTGCAAGCGAGTCGATCGACGATCTTCTGGGATATTTACTACCACGCATTCGAAATCACAAGGAAAGAGACTCAAAGTCACCGTTTGTAATCGGACTTACAGGGCTACAAGGTAGTGGCAAGTCTACTTGGGCTGCTGCTCTTCACACTGCATTGGAGAGACAGCATCACCAAATAGTCGTCAGCCTCTCTCTGGACGATCTATACCATTCACACGACAAACTCATCCGCATCCAGGAGGAAAATCCTGATAATACTCTTCTACAATCCCGTGGCCAGCCAGGAACTCATGATGAGGAGTTAGCATCTGAATTCTTTTCTTCTCTTAGCTCTAGGAATGGTGTCCTCATTCCATCTTTCGACAAGAGTCTGTTCAACGGCCAAGGGGACCGACGCCCCCGAGAAGACTGGAAACATGTTCCACCTGACCCTCCCATTGATATAGTGATCTTTGAAGGGTGGTGTGTTGGATTTCTCTCGCTCGATGATGAGCCATTGCGGAAGAAATGGGAAGAAGCGCGGCTGCAAGATACAGATCAGTCCCAACAAGCATGGAGTATCCAAACTCTTGGTTCGATAAAACTGGAACACTTGTACAAGATTAATTCCAATCTAAGAGTCTACAATGAGACATTTCTGCGGCCAGATCGGTTTCATTCTCTCATTCACTTGGATACAGAAAACTTGGGCAACGTTTACAACTGGCGACTGCAGCAAGAACACGCTCTATGGCGTATTAAAGGGGAAGGGATGACCGATAATGATGTTATGCGATTTGTCAAAGGCTACATGCCCAGCTA
The DNA here is from genome assembly GCA_900169235.1 of Zarea fungicola. Classification (NCBI taxonomy): domain Eukaryota; kingdom Fungi; phylum Ascomycota; class Sordariomycetes; order Hypocreales; family Cordycipitaceae; genus Zarea; species Zarea fungicola. The sequence goes on from FWCC01000016.1 coordinate 102,308, forward strand.
CGAACTGTACCTTGACCAACTTCGTCATAGGTCATTTCCAAAAAATGGTAGCGAAGCAACCCACTTGCGCGTACTACTAGACAAGAATAGAATTGTGATTCAAGTTGAGATAGTCTGTTAATTAGGATACCAAAACTTAATAATAGACTATACGCTACAAATCACCTCCCTTGTTTCACTTGCAGAAGAAGAAATCAACACGTGCTGCTTTACCCGAACTAGACCGAGCTGTTCCAAAACCTAATCCAACACTGCCTTCTTTGATAGTTGTCCCATTGGTTCCATATTCTCGTACCCACCAGAAGCTCTAATGCTACCACCCTCAAGACTAAACCCTTTCTGATATTCTTTCTACCATTTGTTATTCCCCTGGCGAAAGAGACTCATGCTTAGGCGGGCCCTTCGTAAACGTCTACGATCATGGCAGCGAGGCCTTCGAGATTAGAAGTGACGATTGTAGCCAGTAGCAGGAGCAGTGTTGAAGTTATGAAGCTTCCGCACTGTGAATAACAATCTCTCAACCTTGCAAGTACACAGGGAAGCTGTTACGACTTAGCCATTTCAGTGAGCTCCCAAAGCTTGCCAAATACGTTGACCACATGAAGGAGAGGAGGTGTCAGCACCAGTGTGCTAGGTACCACTGGAACACAGAGACCTAAAAAGCTCAAGCAATGTCCAGCCGTGGCGGGAAATCCCAAGCATCCAGTGTATACCTTCTTCTAGGCCCCTGACAGGAGGTAAGATGCGGCAATTCTCACTGTGAAGCATGAAAACGACCGGAGCTCGACACTGCGTTTTTTGTGATCATTTGCAGTCCTTCTTTTTATGATGAGTTCATGACCAGACGCGTGGGTAGGTTAATAGCTCTTCATACTAACCAAACAACTCATAGCGAATGACTTTAGAATACAACAGTAAATCACAATTTAGACTTTTAACAGAATATCTGCATGGAATTAGCTAGTCTTCCTTTCCCTGTGCCCTCATTCTAGCGCCAAACCGCCATAAGATGATAGGCGCGGGGGCCGCAAGGACGAGAAATAAAAAAGCCAAAACGCTGTTGCCCCAACCATACCCCAGGGCACTGTACAAGGCTGGTGCAAATATAGGGAATGCAAAACCAGTGATACTGCGAAGAAACTGCGACGCCGCGGAAGCTGACGCCACATGCTCGAGATATGATTCAGTGACATAGGCCTGCATGGCTTGCGTGCTCAGAATGATACCGCAACCAAATATAGCAATACCAATATCCGGGAAAATCCAATGAAGATGATACTCAGCAGTCCAGCCGTAGATGAAGAGGCCAATGAGAACCAAAACAGCCCCAGGAACCATCAAAGGCACGCGATACTCGGGAGCCGTCTTTCCACCACTGGCACGTCTTTTCAAATGCGCCCAAATTTCATCCATAGCAAAGCCGCCCACTTGTGATGCCAGTGTGTAGCCGGTGACGATTGCGATGTAGTGCAAGCCGCCTATGAGCGGGCTTTGGTGGTACTTGTCGATCCAGAGCGTGGCAAATGTGGACAAGACAATGTACAACAGGCCAAAGTTGTAAGCAAGAAGAAGACCCATGAACTGAATAGTGGGGTGTGTGAAGAGCAAGCGAACCGGCCGCGTGAGGGATTTTGCAAGCCGTGCGTTCAGTTTCTCACCGCTGGAAGTCGTATAGTATGCCTCGCCAGTGTCCTTGCGCAGCTTGCTCGCTTTTCTCTCCAAGAGAATCACCTTGAAAGTTTCGGGCAGGAAGAAATATCCAAGAACGACAAGTACGCCGTCATAGATGGAACAAATCCAAAATAGCCATCGCCAACCAATCTGGGTGACGGCACCACCAATAATCGGTCCTAGGGCAGGTCCCAGGAGAGGCAAAAAGGTCGAGATGGCAAAGGACCTGCCACGTTGATCAGGAGTCCAAACATCAGCCAACACGGGACTACTAACCGCAAATTCAGCACTGGCCCCGAGACCTGACATGATGCGACATAGAATCAGGACACCGGACGACTTGCTGAAGCCGGCCGCCGTGTTCCAGGTGATGTAGCAGCAGGTGCAAAAGATCCATACGGGGCGTCTGCCAAATACTTCGGTGCATGGTGCAAGAATCATGGGACCGAAGGCAAAAGCGAGGATGTAGATGGAGAGAATTATCTGAGCATGCTGGTCATCGACGCGAAAGTCGTGTGCGATGTCACCCAGGGCAGGTGCTAACATTGCTCCAGACATGAGTGTCAGTAGACCACCGAGGGATAAGAGAATAGTAATCATCCATTTTCGTGACTGCTTCCAGTTGTAAGGGTTTTCGGGATCGTTATCGCCATTCCAAGTAACCTGGCGTTCTGAAGTTAGTATACTGGCTGGATGAAAATGCTCGGTAGAGTGCCTTACTAGAAAGGGGTCGGCCTGCGTCTGGCCGTTTTCACCTATGGGTTCCAATGACCTGGGCTTTGTCACAGGAGAGTTGGAAGAGTGTTCGGCATCGCCAATTCCAGGTTTGAGTATGTTGGCCCCGATTGTGGCCATCTTGCCGCTTGTTCCTTTGGCACTGTGTCAGCAGCACTGATGAGGGGAGACTTGGAATGGTATTCAACCAGAACCGGAGAACCAGAGAAGCAACTGCCGAGAATAGAGCGAGGAGACAAATTTATTCTACTTCAATGACTTAAAAAATTATTCGGGAACAAAGGCGTGTCAAATCCGAAGAATCTTGCCGCGAGAAGTTCTTGATGCCGCCGCTTACACCGGCTCGTCGGTTACAGTGCAGAATACTGTACTGCACTGTAACCGAGGAACCGTCTCGGCCGACACAAATCACTCACGCCGACACCGACCTTCGGTCAAATTGTTAACTGGGGCCTCGAAAACCCCAATACTGGTCCGTTGCGACAATAGGGCAAAATTACTGGGGATAATTTTTGGACATTTAGAATTATTATGCTGAATTTCCACCATATCCTGCGTTTTATCCTTCCACTACTGCAAATGACCTATAGCTCATTGGTGCGAAGCCAGTCAAATGTATCCATAAGTTCAAAATTAAAGTCCGGTTGGTCAGCAAAACTCCAGCCTGTGAAGCTTACATCTGCGGTCTCTGTATCTGCATTGAAGCGCTGGTCAAGTACTTTCTGGATAATACTTTTGCAATTCATGCAGAGCCTCGCGTTCGGGGTCGACGGGCGGACCCAATCAAAAAACCCGATTAGTAGGCTGAGCTTTTGTATGACCATGGAGCGGCTTATGTTGGGCTCTCTGCTGTGGTCGCCTGTGCCCAGTACTTCTTGGCACAAAATCCCTGCGGCAGGCGCGCCGTATGCAAGCATCTAGGTAATGCTGTAAGATCTAGGGTTCATGGACAAGCTTCGAGGGAGTATACAGCACCTGCTAGCCAGTCAAAGTTGCGTTGCATCATAGCATCTGCGAAGCGGTCTTTATGAGTCCAAAGATGCAAGGTCAACGTTGCCAGCGCGAGGCTGGTTTCCAGCAGAGTATCGCGCATTCCATGGCCAAAGCGTACAAGCAGTCGATCGATGAAGAAAATATTCTGCAGGTGTTCTAGATGCATAAGGATCTTGCTGTAGGCGGATTGTGGGTTGAGATGGGAGGCTTCGAGGTCCTGCGGGTCGTGTTTGATGCTGGCGGGAAACTCGGCCACTAAGGCGTACTGCCGAGCCTTTAAACTTCTGTGAATATCATATTCAGCATATAATATAATAGATATGTGAGAAAAATAGGGCAATCATACATGAGGTACTCTGGACTTGGGCTGCTGCCCTTGCCCATAGTTACTTCAATTAGCTCATCTCGAATCAATGCCATCATGCATCGAGCTCTGACTACCGTGGCTGGGTATAGACCACCATTCGTATTCCAGCCTCGTTCATCGAGAGCCTTGACCGCACGATTTAGAGTTTCACTATCAGCTATAAGGTCTTCATCGCGAAGGTCGAGCGGCAGGGGCGCTGTGTAGTAGCGCTGGCTCATAAGCGGTGGGTTTCCCGAGAGCATCACCGTGATTTTATCCAGTACAAAGATGGTTGCCGCAACACGGCGATTATTTTCGGACCAGGCTGTCGGGCTGTACGGTTCGCTACCATCTGCAGCCTGCAGGCCAGAATAAATCATGTAGCTAACAGACGCGCCGTGTGCCTCCCAAGTTGCCAATCCTAAGGACCACACGTATGTAAGCACGAGTACAAATCAGCCACGGAAGCTATCTGCCTCACCTAATTCACCAGCTACTATCGATTCTAGGGTAGATTTCCGGCGATATAAATCGGCCAAAAGGTCGCTGTCCTCTGTGAAGTGGCGAGTGAGATGGATGCAGCGCTCGAGGTGGGTTTGAGCCGTGCTTCCAGAAGTATTGTTCCGTGAACGGACCAGCCTTCTAGGTATTAGAGCATCCAACATGTCAGATACGCACTCCATGTGCGTCCAAAGCAGCCCGATGGACTCCCATCTCGTATTCTCTCCTACAAAACAGCCTAGCCACGACTCCCAGTCTGGATAAGGACCCCTCAGCGGCTTTGACGTATTGGTAGATATGACCTGAGCGACATGCTGCAGAGTTTCTTGCTCCCCTCGAGATGTGTCAGCAAACACAATTTGAAGCCATTTAATTATTCGATGCACTGCGAGATGAACCCAGCCTCTGGGCGTGAACTCGACATCCAGATACACCATCTGCTCATTCTGCTGGCCTGGGAGTGCGCGCAACACCAAGAGACAGGTGTCACGAATCGTGGGTGGGAGTTTGTCAAAGACAACTTTCCGCCCTGGAATAGTGTGACCAACTTGTTGGCCATGATAAGAAGGACTTTGGAGTACTTCCGGTAATAAATTCAGCTGTGTTTCTTCTAGTGAGGAAGTACAGCCTAGGCTCCTGTTTGTACGTGGACGCTTCGACGGCCGAGGGAGTATCGCAGTCGCACAGTGCTCAGAGTCATTCAACTGCAAATCATCAACGGCTGCCCTACTCTTTCTAGTTGCTGTACTGGAGTAGATGCATTCAGCAGTCCTGTTTTTTGACTGGCAGCGAGAGCAGGCTGGCCGCTCATGGTCACACGCGACCTTACGCGCGCGACATGGATCGCAGGCAGCTTGGCTCCCGTTCGGTCGGAGTTGCTCCGACGGCACGGATGTAGATGTGGGAAGTACCATAGATTCAGCGCTTGCGACAACAGTTCCCCGCCTCAGGCCGCTTACATTCATCCGTCATCACCAGGTTGGATTCGAAAAAGCTGGCTTAGTCGACTTCGTGCCGAATGTGGGAAGGTTCTTGGTGGGTTTACAGATAAAGTCTCTGCGTTGGCTGTCCTGTAAGTTATAATTTTATGCCGTAGTTATGACCTCGACCTACAGCAAGATAACGAAAGCCAAGGAGAGCTCAGAGGGGGCGGTGCTAGCCTGAGGAGCGCGGCGCTCTAGCTAGCTTCAGTCGAGCTGACCGTTTCCTTTCTTCCCCCTGCATTATTAATTTAACTAGCTACATACTAGTTACTAGTTAGTGAATGGATCTCTTTTGAGAGGGCGTTTATTTCCGCAAATCCGACTCATGCACTCCGTATTTTTAGCAGATTAAACGTCCGCTTACTCAATCACGAGGAATCTACCGCTTAAAACTTACTACCTAGTAACGGCGCCAGTGGGAACCAGAAGGGTCTCTGGGCGACATTTGTGTCAACATCTCGTAAAGTGGCTTCTCACGTCACTTTGGCGCGTACTGTGGCGGATTCCGCCAAATACACAATGATTTTCTCGTATTAAAACGGCTGGCAATGCCGCCTGCGCTTCGTCGCACTTAACATGCACGTCCAAAGACTGAAAACGCCAAATTAATTAAATAAATCGCTAAATAATGAAAACTGTTCTGATTACTGGGTATGGCATATACGAGAGGCATTTGGCGGTGTTCATTCTGCTTCCTCCGCCCAATCTGCAAGGACCACAGTACTAACGAGCTCAGCTGCTCTGCGGGCGGGATTGGCAACGCCCTCGCACGTGAATTTCACTCTCAAGGTAATCATTACGAGGCTTGAAACCCCAAAATTGACCTTGCTACTAACCATGTATCCCTTGCAGCTCTTCGTGTATTCGCTACGGCGCGAAAGACCAGCGATGTCGAGGACCTTGCTGCTCTTGGCATAGAGATTCTAGCCTTGGATGTCGAATTCCCCGAAATGATATCAGAGGCCAAGAGGATAATTGAGGAAAAAACGGGCGGTACATTGGATATATTGGTAAATAACGCTGGGCGGTGTAAGTCGATGCATACCAAATCGATTATCCAACTGCTAATATGTTCCGTATACAAAAAAACAGCCTATGTGGCACCATCCCTTGAGTTGGACTTGGACGAGGTTCAGAAAACATTTGAAACAAACCTCTTTTCAATCATGCGCATGGTGCAGACATTTTCGGGCCTGCTCATCAAATCAAAAGGCACAATTGTGAACATTGGTACCTATTTTCCCGATATGCCGTTTCCCTTCCGTGGTAAGTCATGCATAAAAGATTATGTAGTTTACAGTTGCCTATAATCTGGTTGACACTTTCTCGCGCTTCAAGGCACGTACGCCGCAACAAAAGGCGCCCTGCAAGCCTATTCAAATGTTCTGAGAGTTGAACTCGCCCCATTTGAGTACGCGCATCACCCTTAACAGCTTGAGGGCCATATAATACATTACTAATAAAAAACAGCGTCAAAGTTTTATTGGTGCGCACAGGTCCAGTCGTATCGCGAATTGCTCGCACCAAGCGCTCTCTTCTCCCCAATTCCCTGTATTACCCCATCAACGATGAATTCGAGCGGCAAATTGCAATTTCACAGAATGGCGCAATGGACACATCAGTTTATGCAGCAAAGGTTGTCTCTCATATACTCGCTCGGGGCTCAAAGAGAGAATTTTCACTGGGTGGCAAGAAGTGGCTGCTCTGGATTCTCACAACCCTTGCACCAAAATCCATCTTCGTAAGTTTTATATAAAGCTCTCTTCTGGAATTATAAATTTTCTCATGGTTTTACGCGTTAGGATCTTGTCATGACAAAAATGTTTTCTCTCGATACCTTGCGACGAATTCATCAGAAACAAATCGCATGACGCGGTCGTGGCAGGTGATAGTGGAAACAGATGCTTTTACCTGAGCGTGGAATTGAGACGTCCTTGCGAAATTCCGAATCAAATGATGAATTTGGTTGAAAGTAGAATAATCTGCCGTTTTACATGTACATATGCGTTGAGGTATCCCGAAACTGACATATAATAGCTTCTACTTTCGAACTTTGGATTAATGATGCAAGCAACCTAGTCGGTATTTACGGTGTAAGCAAGAGTATTTCTGTTATGGCATATGTGAAATACTTCTCTTTAAGCTGGAAATTCGAAACACCGTAATTGGTGCAGCTTTCACAGTCATGCGTATTTTAAGTGGCGGAGCGCAAAGAAACCATGTTACTAGGCATCTCAGCATTAGGTTAATGACCCTTGTTTAAAAGCATTCCGTAAACTCTTGGAGCCGGCCATCCTCGCGTAAATTATGGTGGTGATACTGTCATGGAAGCTGTGCTAGATCTCTTTTCTTGGTGCGACGTGATATGAACGGTAGCAATGGAGAGGGCATGACCACTGTGACTTGTTTGTCCTGAACAGACCAGAACAGGAAGCGCTTGCGAATGGAAATGGATAGCGCTACAACTACTCTCCACTGTAGGCATGTTATTACTTAGGTAGTCCCGATCTATGCTCAGAGTCATGTGTGGGATGAACTCGCACAAAGTTGTGCTTCTACGTCGTAACATGAAACTGTCCATGGGCATTCTCCTCTCATCAGATCAACGTCCGATTCACTGCTTATATACGAAAACATGATTTCTTCAGCTTCTGCGTATATAGGCAGTCATTATATGTTTGGCTGCAGGCGTGGTGATCTCTTCTATTTCTTGTCCCTGCTCCTCCACAGCTCCACTGGACCTTCTATATACGCAGCTTCGACTTCTTATTTCTAAACAATGTAAATAGTTTAGAACGAGATGCAACACTCAGTGACAAAACTTCCGAATACGCTACTGCGTTTCATTCACCTGTCACCGGGACAGGGCGAATCGCACATAGCGACGGCCCAGTCACCATCGCTGAGGGCAGAATCCCTACAATCTACAAAGTTTTTGTCTGTTAGTGAATTAAGGATCACGCTGTAAAACGAATAGGGAGCAGCTCACAGCATGTATCGCCGATAAGATGCATAAACTTCTTGCTGTGCTTACCGACGCAGAACTCGGTGCAGGTATTCGCCGTCATGCCTTTGACATCCTTGTACGAGGGACCTTTTGGCGGTATGTGCTTGTTGGGTCCGAGGGGAGAGGGTCGCACCTTTGGCTCGAGAGGCCAATAAGGAGTGCTGGAGGCGAGAGGGCGGCCGCATCGCCGTACATGCTAACAGTCGCCGCGCCGGGACTCTCTTTGTTGACGGCGCCGCAGCTGTGGCCCTGATCGTCCTTGCAGGGTCCGCAGCTTTTGTCCGGCGCGACTTGAATTCCATCAGTACCACCATGGCCGCAATCTTTTGTACAGAAGAGACGCGAAATGTCAGATAAAATTTATGCGGTAGCCTGCTGGCCGTTTTGGCTTCTTTAGAGAGTTACTTACAGTATCCAAAGGGGGTGAGGCCGAGCAACTTAGCTCCGGGGAACTTCTTGCCACACTCCCTCTCAACGGGACAAAGACTTTCCGCACTTGGACTGAACCAATCGATGGCTTGAATTGCGCGGAGAGGATTGATCTCGCCGAGTTTGAAATGGTAGCATCCGATGAAAGCCGGATCGGCGGAGCCAGCCGCAGCAGCGGCAAAGGTAGCGAGGCCTAAGGTGGCAATGGCAATTGGAAAGTGCAGCATTGTTAAACACGGCTGTATTGGAGTAGAGAGAGCTAGAGGATTTAGCAGAGGAGAAGACACGGGTCAATCAATTAATATGGTGCTCCGTGATGGTGTGAACTGCCACTCTGCCGTAGAGCGAGGCCGACTACCTTTATACTAGTTCCCTTTTTCGTTATTCTACATGAAAGGGTGGCAGAACGCTAAATCCTAAGCTCCAGCACGAACTCAGCCCAAAAAAGAACAGGTTGTTCCGCAGCTACTGTACTATCAGCCCGTAAAAACTCTTTTGGGCAGAGTTGGAACGAAGCTACGGTTTGTAAAGGAACTAAAAGGCTCTCAACACCTAAAATTAGCCACAACATGCGGCTTCGTGCTGGGTGGTTTAAAGAGTGGTTCAAGAGCATACCGAACTAAGAGTAACAAAAGTCTCAATTGAAGCCTTATCTAGCATGTTAATGGAAAGAATCCTCGTTTGTATCAACGAGGTTTGTTATTACTTATTCGCTCAAAAGAAGGCAGACTAGGCACGCGACCAGAACCTCAAAATAGCTGGAACCAAACGGGCTGAGGATCTAGACCCTATATGGATCCGGCACTAGCTAACTGATTGGTGCTTTATTTGTTAGCTACTACTTATGCTGCAAAGTTGAAAGTGACCGTGGGGAGGGGGGGGAGGGGGAGGGTGTGCACAGGCCGTTCGTTGCCGGATCGTTCAAGCAGCTTCGGAAAGGGCCGGTAAGGATCTTACAACGGCAAAACAAAAACTGGTAGACCTTGCCAACTCTTACAATTTAGGTGTACAATATTGTGGCTGCTTTGCGCCTGTGTCTGCCTGTGCATGCGATAGAGGAAAGCATTGTCGGCTCTGCGGCGGCGTAGCCTGACTGCCAGCCACGGATGCGTCGCAAGGGCAAGTCAATATGATGACTACAATTTCTTTTAGAACCACTAAGTTTAAAATTAAACGTTATCCCACTCTGGCGTTCTGATTCTAGGTTTTTAGTACTGCAATGGCGAGGGATTGGGCAGCGATTTTGAAGCCGACATGTTCCACATTTCTTTCGCGAGGGATGCAAATCCTCATTACTCTGCATTGCTGCGATTAATGTGTCGTAGGAGCCTGTCCGTACACTAGTTAACCTAGACGTGAACAAGCTCACTGATTTTGTTTAGCTCCGGCCTGCCGGGGATTGATTCACCGTTGTGACGACAGGCGCATATTTCGGCCTGTCCGTTTCCAATAAGAGTCGGTCTCGTTTACCCTGCCCTCGTAACACCAAAGTAACCTGAGCGCCAGGAAATGTCGAGAGGAAAAAACAAATGGACCAAAGTGGATAGGAAGATAGCAAGCACTCTAGGAGAGTATTTACTGCAACACGCAGCCGCCCGCTGTAAAACGGGCCGCAGTCTCGCATGTTACTGCTGGTATGGATCTCCAGGAAACCATTCCAGGAAAGCGTCCAAATCCATTCGGAAACCTCTACCTCATACTGCTTCTGTGATCCGAGCCGTTGATTTGGTCAATAGTAGTAGTTCTTGTTGCCTAACCCTGCGGTGTGACCCTATACGTTTCACTGAGGCGCCGCGGCGAGAACAATCTGATACTTGTAGTTTTGTATTTGAATACAGTATAGATTGAATGAGCTTAACAAAGAATCTAAATTCACAGGCCAAGAAAATTAAACCGAAATTTAGCCTAAAACTCCTACGACCTTGAATATTTCCATTGTCTTACCGCTGTTTCTCATAATTTTCTTTATATGGAGCATTTGCAACACGATTTGTTGACTGGAACGTAGATTCAGCTGGCCACGTGTAGTCTACAGCGGGTGCGCGTACTACCGCCATGCGGCATGCTTCTTATAGTTCGATGCATTACACAAAGTGATTTATGATGATCACAGTAGAAAGGAAAGCAAGGAAAGAGGGTATTTGCTGATATCCAGCTCATTTGTGTTGGTGGCGACAAGAATACGATGAGTCTAAGCCACCAACCGATACGGGTTGCACATCAGCTAACAAAGTAAGGTTAGCTGTTTCCTAAAAATAAACCCGGCGCGATGCGTGCATAGGCCCTGCATCCCAGCACACGCAGCTCCGCCAAACAAAGGAAGAGAAGAGACAGTGGTGACGATTTCGCTACCACTCTAATTCTGGCTAGTGCACAGACGTGGAAAGAAATACGACCCTCGTGCTGCGTCATATTTCTGGCCAAATGCTACCTTGCAGCAGCTCAACAAGGGCCTTTTGGGCACAAACCTGCCCCTTGACATGCCCGATGAAGAGACTAAAGGGTTACACTTAACCTGTACATCTTTCGACATTGATTCTCTGGGTCGGGAGGTCGGAGTGCTCGGGGGGGGGGGGGGGGNNTGGGGCAGGGTCGGGGCGGCCTGCTGAAGCTGGACTGGTCGGGCTGGTTGAGACATGTATAAGAAGGGCAGTCTGTTCAGCCTCTTGCTACCATTTTTTTTTCTTTAACGGCCCATGGTCATCAAAGCCAAAAAAAGATTCTTCATCCTCTTTGTTGTGTTTCTTTTTTTCCTTCTTGCCACTTCATAATCCTTGCGCACATAGATCGCCCTCAGCCACCAACAGCCCGCAATGTACCATTTGACGGTTGCTCTCTTGGCTGCCACAACAGCGCTCGCAGCGCCGGCTGGCATCTCGGACCAAAACAGTTGCACGTCGAAGTCAACCAAGGTGACTGGCTTGCTGGTGAAGGACTTTGGTTTCCATGCTAGTTACACGTTTTCCACGCCCGCCCACCAAATCGCGGGAGGGCTCGTCAATTTCACACTCGCGAATCCCGTCCTCGACTACGAGCTCAGATGCTCAGCCTCGTCCGGACAGTTGACAGACTTTTTCTACGGCACAATGAACTACAACTGCACAGACGACCAAACCGGGAAGCAGACCCAGCAGGGCACCTTTAGCTATTCGCGGCCAACCAATGAGATCGCCGTCAACCAGACGTGGCGCTGCCCTGAGCAAAGTATCTTCTGGGCGGAGGGCACGGCAAAGCTCAATCTCTCGTGCCATGAGACAAACTACCAGAATCCGAACTGGACAATGGGCCAGATTTATTCGAATCGCGTCATCACGTGCGACAAGCACACGCAGCCTGTGCCTCTGACCAGTTTACGGGCTGCTGCATAAGCATGAGGAGAATTGATGAATGCCTGTCTTTCTTTGTCTCTCTCTGTCTTCGATGCAAGTGGAAAGTGTTGCAATGAAGCCAATTATTGCATAATCGGCGTCGTTTATTTCTCGGTGTAAACTTTTTTTTTCAACGAGCGGCTGCTCACTAGTCTGTTTGACTAATGACTCCCTTTACGATGACTACGACGATATACGGGTTATACTGGATATAATAGACGGATTATCGGTTCCTTTTCTTTCTTTTATTAAAATTGTCCTTTTCTAGTAGAAGCGTAATGTCGAAAGAAACGGTGCATAAACCCCAATAAAGAATCATGGTTTTACTTTCGATTAGATCTTTCACTTGATGCCTGCAATCATATGCGAAGCATGTGACATTGAGTGACATGATGACTCTTCTATTTCTTGACAAGGAAAGCGGTGACACTCTACGTGTGCCCTTATTATTGGCGTCTGTGTCGCAAATCACGCAAGCCTCATGGCATTTTAGGTCTTGCCTTGGATGGTCGCTTGGCGTTTGAAGGATGGATGCGAGGCGAGCTGCAGGCAGGGTGGGATAGCAGTGCGGGATGGTGGTTTCGCTCTCTGCGGGCACACCGGGCTGCTAGGTAGGAATGGGGTCAGAAAGGGAGTTGAAATGGAAAACGACTGTTCTAGGCTTCCTTCTAGATGAATTCTTCTTCCGATTGTGGCATCAAGGGATCAAGGGGTGGCGGCGCCGCGTAAAGCGCCACACCAAGAGGAGAAATCTGGCAGGGATGGGACGGAGGAAGTGCCCGAAAAAAAAAACGTATATGGCGCTGAAGGCTGCCGAAGGCCCCTGCTAGTTCTGCCAAAGACTCCCTGCAATTTCAACTGTCAAAAGTTCCTCATGGCTTTTTTTGGTCTTCTTCGGAAGCAATATGGAAGGCTTTGGCAGTTCCACTAAACAGACAATTACCCCCTGTAAGCCACTGAGAAAAGTCACTGAAGGTGGCCCGAAAGTCTACCGCTTTCAGTGGGCTCGGAAGCTAATTTTGCAGAGGCTAGCTCTGTGATTGGTTGCAGCGGGTCCAGCCACGATCGCGTCATCGTCCTTGCTGGAAATTTTGGCGGCTAGCCTTGGCCACTTCAAGATTTGCTTTGTACTACCTACCATGGACATATGTCGGGAGTTTTGTATTCTTTTCCGTCAGTGTGGTGTGATTTGTGGTAATCGGTTATACTTTTACCTTGTTAATACTATTGGCTTTGGGTTTGGTTATCATGGTTGTTACAGATTTGTACTCGGTACTACCTAGCTTACTTAAAAGTATACCTGAAAAAACATCAAGTAGTTAGCGTTCTCCACAAAGCAACTACCAGTTCGCTACCAGACGAAACCTGCTCCACGCAGCATCCCACAAACACATCCACGCTGCCCACATCAATCAATGCAAACAACACTCGCTGTTATTATTGCTGTGCTTGCCTCCATCATCCAAGTTCAGGGTGCGATGGCACAATTGCTCAGGCGGATCCGGCTGGCCCAGTTTGGCCATGTGCCCGTCAACACTAGCCAAGTCTGGCCAAGCTGAGCTTGAAGCAGAGGCTGCCCATCTTTGCAAATGGTGCAATATGCACCAAGGATGGGGCTTCCGACTCGTGTGGTCTGGTTTTGAATGGAGAACTCAAAATGCTACCATGGCGAAATGTTGCTAGATAATAAATAGCCCCGGATGTCCTCCCTCCTTCCCCTCGAAGATCTCTTTGATCACCACTCTGCATAGCGCCTGCCAAGAAAGTTCTTTGCGTCTCCCCAGCCTATCAGGAGACGGCCAACGCGGAAGCACAGAAACGACGAGACACCCGCAACAGTTTGTTGTGCTCAGACCCCGGTGCTGCCATGTCTTTTTTCAAGAAGGGCTCGACGTCGGCTGTGCATGAGACCGGCAAGGCTCATAGCGACAATGAGAGCGGCGTAATTGGTACCCTCAGTGACTCTGAGAGCAGTAAGTTGCATACAGTACTGCCTGAAAAAAAAAGACAACACCGACTAACAATAGAGCAAGCTCGCCTCCAGATCGCTCGCGAGAATAAGCGCCAGCTCGGTGTTCCCTCTGCAGCCCTTCTCATCTTTAACCGCATCATCGGTACCGGTATCTTTGCGACACCCGCGACGATTCTCGCCCTCTGTGGTGGCTCGGTCGGTCTCACCCTCTTCATTTGGGTAATTGGTATGCTCATTGCCGCCGCCGGTACCGCCGTCTATATGGAATTCGGCACTGGCCTGCCGCGTAACGGTGGCGAGAAGAACTATCTCGAATTCGTTTACCGCCGACCCAAATTCCTGACCACCTGCCTCTACACCGGCTACGTTATCCTGCTGGGCTGGGCTGCCGGTAACTCTGTCATCTTTGGCGAGTACATCCTGCATGCAGCCCGCGTGGAAGTGACCCGATGGAACCAGCGCGGTATTGCGCTTGCCTGCTTGACTGCTGCGTTTCTTATCCACGGTTGTGCGCTCAAGTGGGGAGTGCGCCTACAAAACCTGCTCGGAATCATCAAGATTCTCGTCGTCGTCATTATCATTGTTGCACCCCTTGCCAACCTCAAAAAGGTTCGAGAGAACAAGACGTTCCACAACTCCTTTGAGGGCACTAAGAATGCCAGTGCATATGGCATAGTCACTGCCCTGTACAACGTCATCTGGAGTTATGTCGGCTACAGCAACGCAAACTACGCTCTCAGCGAGACCAGAAATCCCACCCGCACCCTCAAGCTTGCGGCGCCAATCGCCATTGGCACTGTTTCCATCCTGTACATGCTTGCCAATATTTCCTACTTTGCTGCAGTATCCAAGGCAGAGATGCTCGAGGCGAAGCGTCTTGTTGCCGCTTCACTCTTCCGAAACATGTACGGCGAGTCTGCCGAGCGCGCCCTATCCGTATTTGTCGCCTTGTCCGCCTTTGGCAACGTTCTGAGCGTCATCTTCTCCCAGGGCCGTCTAGTCCAAGAACTCGGCCGCGAGGGCGTCCTGCCCTTTTCCAAATTCTGGGCCAGCAACCGCCCATTCAACGCTCCCCTCGCCGGTCTATTTGAGCACTGGGCTATCACTACCATCACCATGCTTGCACCACCTACAGGCGACGCTTACAACTTTGTCCTAAACCTTATTTCATATCCGCTTGCCATAATTAACGCCTTTGTTGGTGCCGGTCTCGTCTATCTATATCGCAACAAGGAGAAGCGCGACTGGCACCCCCCGTTTAAGGCGACGCTCCCTGTCGCTGTCTTCTTCTGTCTCAGCAACGTCTACCTCGTTATTGCTCCCTTTGTGCCCCCGTCTGAGGGCCAGAATGTGTATGAAAAACTACCCTACTACATTCACTGTGTTGTGGGCTTTGGCGTTATTGGTGCCGGAGGCTTGTACTGGCTCCTCTGGGCGAAGCTTCTGCCCAAGATTGGTCGTTATGAGCTCGTGCAGGAGACATATACTGATGAGATTGACGGATGGGAGCGCACGCGCTTCGTCACCAAGCCACTTGGCACTCAAATCGAGGCATCTACCTAAATGAAGGCACACGATGAATGATGGTGTTTTTTATATCCGAAGGCAGAGAAGAAACACAAAAATTAAAATGGAGATATGAAGTATGCATAGCGATTCTTTATCTTTATACTGTATAGCATAGATTCAATAATTAATAATTGCCACAACTGAAAATCACCAAACTTGGGCTGCATTAAATTCATATAGCATTCTAGCTGTGGCAAGCAGCGGTGGACCTAAGATTATTAGCCTACCTACACATCCATTGGCATAAAAAAAAGTATTTTTACCCCAAAGCGACAGACCGGATTATCGATGGCAATATTTTGCGCTCACAACAGCCCATGAATCTTCTCCCTCATTCTCATTTACACAATTTCCGCCGGCAATGATTGAATATGTATTTATGTACAGTTTTCCCATAATAGCATGTACGCAACTAGGTTCGCTTATTCGTTATTGGAGGTGAAATTATGTCAATTTTGGGTGGGTGTTTCTACCCCAACTCCAGACTAGTTAGCCGGATCGCCACCGGAGCGCCACATTTGGAGACGCTGATTGAAGCTCTGGGACTGTGAACTTGCTCTGGGAGTGGCAGAGAGGGGTAATTTCGATGCGCCATGATAAGGCAATATGCGCTGCATAACGGGTATTTTTGGGGCGTAAATGAAATATAAGGACGCTTGAGTATTCTTTCACTCGCCTTATCGGCAATCTTGAACCATCAGTAGCAAACCAGCGTTTGTCCTCTCCGCCACAATCCTCAGCATGGCATCAGGGTTGGCTCAAAAGTATGAAATCAATGCCGACATGGGGGAGGGCTTTGGGCAATGGAAAATGGTAAGCCATCTTTCTGAGTAAAGCTTTCTTTGTCGCTCATAGGCCGTCCGTAATTAACCGAAACCACCTTGAACAAGGGCCCTGATGAAGAGCTGATGCCATTCATTGACGCGGCGAACATTGCCTGCGCCTTTCACGCCGGCGACCCGTCCATCATGCTCAAAACAATCCGCCTGTGCAAAAAACACGGCGTCAGAGCGGGTGCGCACCCTGGGCTGCAGGACCTCTTTGGCTTTGGGCGACGAAGGATGGAGATTGACCCGGCTGACATGTACGCTATGATCCTGTACCAAGTCGGCGCGCTCAAGGCCATGCTGGATGCGGAGGGCGTGCCGCTGTCACACATCAAGCCGCATGGCGAGCTCTTTTTCTACATGCACCGCGACCCTGCCATCATGCGCGCCGTCCTCGACGCCTGCGCGACATTTCGCGTGCCCGTCTACGCGTGGCAGAACACGGAGCAGGCCCGCTTGTGCGCGGAGAGGGGTATCGCCTTCCAAGGCGAGCTGTACGTCGATATTGACTATTCGCCAGAGGGAAATCTGATTCCCCGCGCGCAGTCGCAGCCTACCACACCGGAGCTGTGCTATGCGCGCGCTGTGGAGGCGGCAGCAAGGGACACCACCAGGGACGTGAATGGCAACGAGGTCAGATTGGGTTTCGACGGTCGGCCATTTAGTATCTGCATCCACTCGGATGTGCCCAGTGTTTTGGAAAACGCAAAGTTGGTGCGAAAGGCGGTTGATGAGGCAAACCAAGCCAAGATGACCAACAGAGCAGGGGCAGCAAGCAGGGCCAAGTTGGCCTAAGACGAAGCTAGATGCCAACTAGATGCCAACTAAAAACTAGAGCAATGCGTGAATTAAACTACGCAAATTTTGGATTGTTCGTTTACAAAATTCTGGTCCCAATGCGCAAGTTCGTATTTTTCTTAGTAGTCCACCTATATCAAAACCTGTACTTTCTAAGCAACATGCAGCAAGGCTTAATATGTTCAGTTAAAGTATTTAGCGCTAAGTAAAGCTAACTACATACTTGATTTGAATGCCTGGTAACCCTTCGATCCCAGTCCAGTTAACAACCACTGGCTGGCTGTTGGCTGTGAGCTAGTTTACGCCACCAACCCCATGTTTTAAGTGCCGAACCAGTTGGCCGGTATCCATAGCTCAGAACAAGTGGCTGATAGATAAATAGCACGGGCTGATAACAGTTGGGGTAGATTCTTTGTCGGGGTAGATGTTCTATGTCGATACTCGTTGCTTCACAATTGATTATGCACAGACTGCCATTTATAAAGTGATGGGTGTCACTATTATGTCGACCAATTCCACTGCTCTATAGCGCTAATGTTGGCTGACATTGGACAATTTCCATGCACACTTTGCATCTACAAGGTCCTATTTACACAATCAATACAGCATGGCTGCCACCGAAATGCGCATCCCGGGTACAGTCCTACTCGTCGATGCACAAGGTGTTGTCGATGCAGAGCATGGACAGCAAGCCCGGGATATTCTTCTCATCCCGCAACCCTCCAATGACCCAGACGATCCGCTGCGCTGGACTGCTACCCGAAAGAGACGCAACATGATATGCGCGCTGATGTGGTGCTTCTTTGACGCCGCTCTCATCTCTGGCTTGTCACCCGCCTACCTCTTGATCGAGAAGGACACGGGCATTTCCGTCGCGGACCTGAGCACCGGCAACGGCCTCTTGTTCCTCTTCCTCGGCTGGGGCGCCATGATCACGCAGTGTCTGGCCCTCAACTACGGCCGCCGTATAACGCTGCTCATGTCCGTCATCCTTGCCGCTGGTATGACGCTCTGGACTGCCTATATCCGCTCCCGCGGCGAGTTTTTCGCAAACCGCATTCTGTTGGGTATCTTCTGCTCGCCGCAGGAGACGCTCATCGAGGTCATTGTCGGTGACATCTTCTTTGCGCACGACCGTGGGTTTTATATGGGCGCGTACAGCTGGACGCTGTGGTGCGGCGCGTTTCTCTGCCCCGTGGCCACTGGCTATGTGGCACAGAATCTTGGGTGGCGCTGGATTCAGTATATTCTGGCAGTCATGTGCGTTGGCATGGCCCTCATTACGTTCTTCTTCTTTGAGGAAACCATGTTCTACCGCCGGCTGGAAGTTGGGCTGCATGCAACCATAGGGATTTCAGGCGGCAGGCATTCTTCCGTGAATGGGGCTTCAGAATACATGACTGAGAAAGACCCAGATAGCAACGCCAAAGCTGATTCTGAGCAGACAGACGCTCCGCAAGCTGTGACTGGGGGGGACTCTTTTGATGGTAAAGTCAGTACCAAGACATACTTGCAGAAGCTCAAAGTCTGGGGGCATCGCGTTCCTGAGCAGCCTAATACATTCAAGCTGTTTCATCTGCCGATCCAGTTGCTCTTCATGTTCCCTGGCATGGTATTTGGTGGCTTCCTCGTCGGTGGTATCCTCGGTTGGTACAATGTCGTCGGCGGCTCACTGGCGCTGATTCTGGGCAGCCCGCCGTACAATTTTAGCGCCAACAGCATCGGCCTCACATATCTAGCTGCCGTTGTTGGCGTTACCATTGGCTGTTTCCTCTCTGGTTGGACAGCAGACTATCTCACCGTCCGTCTGGCACGTCGAAACGGCGGTATCATGGAGCCCGAGCACCGACTGTGGACCTCCGTGGTCGGCCTAATCATGCATCCTGCGGGATGTCTTTTGTATGGAGTGGGCGCATCATATCACATTCACTGGGTCGGTGTTGTGATTGGTCTCGGTATGATTGGTATCACGCTGCCGATGGGTGCCAATTTGGCCTTTACCTATGTCCTAGATAGCTACAAGGAGCTGGCGGGCGAAGGGCTGGTGTCCATCATCCTCATTCGCAACATGATGGGCTTTGCGTTTGGGTATGCCGTCGTCCCCATGATCCAGAATCTTGGACTTCGCAATTCGTTTATAGTAATTGCTATTTTGGGCCTTGCACTCTGGTCAACTGCTGTGGTCATGATATTTTGGGGGAAGCGCCTTCGGCAGTGTACTGCTGCTTCCTACTGGGCCTTAGTTGAACGGTACGGGGCAACCACTCATTAGCAGATAGCAGACAACACGGAAGTTCTTGGTTTATCTTTTCTTTCATTTACTTTTTAATGTTAGACTATCTTTGCGGGGCATGGCAAAGTCCAAGACATAATCCAAGTCGTGCGGCAGATGTAGAATACTAATCGAAATAGCGTATTTTCTTGACACATCAAAACTGCGTCTTTCTAAGCTAATGAATGGGTTTTTCAGTCGTGGATTTTCTAAGGTCTCTTTCTTTGCTAGTCAAATACTAAAATACATATCTATTCAGCTCTTTCCATTTTGCCCTCATGTTGCCGAGCGAACAACAAGTGAGTGAATTTAGCTGTACACTATGAGTTATACCTCTACGCAAAAATCACTGCTCACTGTCAAATTTGAGTATGCGTTTATTGCAGACCTTCCGCGAGACGGAATTAGAGATGGACACCAGGACACACTAGGGCCATTGTACATACTGTCGTGTAACACAGTGATCGGTTTCAAAAAGGCTTATTTTCAGCCACACACGTATCGCTCTCCTGGTTCTTCCGAGACTCTTAATTTTGCTGGAACGACTCCCACTGCTAATGCTGCCGTTTTCAGGTACTTGTTTTGTATTGCCCTGTCAATCGCCATCAACAGTTGGTCCCGCGTCCTGATCCCGGTTTCTACCCCAATGTCGTGGAGCAGTAACTACCAGTAAAATTGGGGAAGCGGGGTGCGGGTGCGGGGAGGGAGTGGTGATGCGGGGATGAATTGTCGGTTTGCTCTCCGCACGTTCACTAAGGTTTCATCGCGAATACATAAACACAATGGCACCTTGAACATATCAACGGTGCGTGCCATGCACCTGGCAAAAACCTATACCTGTTGTGGTGCTGCCTCTGGTCCTACAATAATCTTCCATCATGGCCAGCGTTTCTACCCAGCCTGAACCTCTGCGCCACATTCGCAAGGTCCTGATAGCGAACCGAGGCGAAATTGCCGTCCGATGCATCAGAGCATGTAAGGAACTCGGCGTGCAAAGCGTTGCAATTTTTACAAATGCAGATGCAACTTCACTGCATTCAAAACTAGCAGATGAGGCCGTCTTGCTACCTGGTGAAGATAGCGCCGCTTACACAGACAGGTATTAGCACATTCCCAATTTGAAACTCCGCATGCAGCATCACTTCACGATCAATTAACACAGAAATTTAGCGCGGCAATCCTGGAAATTTGCAATCGTGTAGGTGCCGATGCTCTGATCCCGGGCTATGGTTTCCTGAGCGAGAATGCCGATTTTGCGGACGCGGCCAGTTCTGCCGGCGTTACTTTCGCCGGGCCATCCTCTGCATCAATCAGGGCTATGGGCCTCAAGCATGAGGCCAGGGCCATAGCCGTAGCTTCCAATGTCCCGGTAATTCCCGGAACGGCACTTCTCGAATCTGCATCTAAGGCATGCGAAGCCGCGCGAGCGTTGGGGTTTCCTGTTATGCTCAAAGCGACTGGTGGCGGTGGTGGCATGGGACTACAGGTATGTGAAACAGAACAAGGCGTTCTCGACGCTTTCGCTGTTGTCGAGAGCCGCGCAAGTACTCTCTTCAAGAATAGCGGCGTCTTTTTGGAAAAGTACTACCCAAACTCGCGGCATGTCGAGGTGCAGGTGGCGGGCAACGGTGACATCGTCGTGGCCTTTGGGGAACGCGAATGCTCTCTACAGAGACGTCACCAAAAAGTCATTGAAAAATGCCCCAGCCCATTTGTTGAAACACACCCCGGAATGCGGGAGAAAATGGTCGAGGCGGCGATAAATTACGCGTCCCAGCTCAAGTACAAGAGCGTGGGTACCGTCGAATTTCTCATCGACGACGAGACGGCCAATTTTTTCTTTCTCGAGATGAACACACGGCTACAGGTTGAACATGGCATTACAGAACTCTGCTACGGGGTGGACTTGGTCCATCTAATGTTACGCCAGGCTGACAATGAGCGGGCTGGAAGGCTGGGCATACCATCTGCCGATCTCAAGGGCCTCGAAAGACCAACTCCACATGGGTCTGCAATTGAGTGCCGCGTCTATGCTGAAGTACCCCTGCGGAATTTTGCCCCTGCTCCCGGTGTCTTGCAATATGTTCGCTGGGCAGAGGGCTCTGGTATACGTGTTGATTCATGGGTCAGCAGCGGGCAGATAATTACACCATTTTACGACCCTTTAATTGCAAAGATCATGGTTCATAGTCCAAGCGGACGGGCTGCCGCCCAGAAAAAGATGCTTGCCTCTCTCGCCGACACTGCACTTCAGGGCACCCAGACCAACATGGAATATCTCGCCAAGATTGTGTCATCGGAGCTGTTTATTAATGGCCAGACATTGACAAATTCATTATCTGCATTCAAATTTGAGAGTTGTTCACTGCAAGTGCAAGACCCTGGTGTACTCACCACTCTGCAAGACTATCCAGGTCGCATCAATGTTGGTCATGGTATACCTCCCGGTGGGCCCATGGATGACCTCAGCTCCAGAGTCGCAAATATTCTGGTTGGAAATGATCCTGGAACTGAACTTCTCGAAGTTACCCTGGTCGGACCCGAGTTGTTGTTCCATGAGGCTGCTGTGGTGGCCGTATGTGGCGCTGAACTGCCTCTCACAATTGACGGAAACCAGCAGCCATCGTGGTCTAGGATCGTTATCGACAAAGGCCAAACCTTGAAACTTGGAAGAGTTGCAGCAGACGGTACTCGCGCCTATCTAGCTGTGAAAGGTGGATTCCCACAAGTTCCAATGTTTCTCGGATCTAAATCAACGGCTCCCGAGCTCGGTTTTGGTGGCGTTCAAGGGAGGAAGCTGCAAACTAATGACATCCTCGCCCTTGATCCTGATTCGGGACGTTGGGCAAAAGAGGCTACAGCCTTATCCATACCGAAAGGCAGGGTCCCGAGTATCAACGTCGATACAGCGGTTACCGTTTGCTGCATCGACGGTCCGTACGGGTCTGAAGACATCCTTACGCCCGAGGGCCAGTCAACCCTTTACGATTCTGAATGGACTGTGAGCCACAACAGCAGTCGAAGTGGTGTACGTCTGCAAGGTCCCCGATTGAAATGGGCTCGCACGTCAGGTGGCGGGGGCGGATCTCACCCATCCAATGTCTTTGACTACGGCTATCCAAACGGTGGAGTGAACTTTACTGGCGAGTCACCGATTATTTTCGCTCACGACCGGCCTGATTTGGGAGGCTTTGCATGCCCAACCACAGTATGCTCCGCAGAGATGTGGAAGATTGGGCAACTTAAAACGGGCAATAGGATACGGTTCCGGTCCATCTCATATGACGACGCGCTTAATATTTCAAAGAAAAAGGACGAATATCTAGACGCTATCAGAGTGTATGCAAATGGTGGCCCTTGTACCATTCCTTTACCGCATCTTGAAGTTGAAAAAGCACCTCCGTCCTCAATCATGCTTCAAAAATTAGCTTCCAGCGCTCATCCAGCGGTGACCTACCGGCAAGGCGGTGACACCAGCATCATCATCGAATATGGGGAGCAAGTCCCCGACTTGCGAAACACCACGTGTGTCCAGCTTCTCGCACGGGGCCTCGCGGCTGCCCAACTTCCTGGGGTACGAGGAGAGACCAACTTCGCCACACTTACTGTTCGCTTCGACCCGCGCGAAACCGTTAGAGCTGACCTCCTGGCTCATCTCCTCCAGCTGGATAGTGAAATTGGAGAAATTACCGGCGTTAAGATACCCGCAAGGCAAGTCAGGCTGCCGGTCTGTCTCGACCATTCCTCATTCGCCGAGTCCGCACAGCGATATATGGAGAATATACGGCCCACAGCAGCCTACATGCCAGATAATGTGGAATATCTCCGCAAGAATAATGCTTTAGCCTCTCGCCAAGATGTATTCGACTCCCTCCTCAAGACGCCTTGGCTCACTGTTGCCGTCGGGTTTTTTGTCGGAACTCCCATCCTGTACCCGCTCGATCCATGGCGTGTACTC
Source organism: Zarea fungicola (assembly GCA_900169235.1). Lineage (NCBI taxonomy): Eukaryota > Fungi > Ascomycota > Sordariomycetes > Hypocreales > Cordycipitaceae > Zarea > Zarea fungicola. The sequence goes on from FWCC01000016.1 coordinate 125,737, forward strand.
ACTGGCCAAAAGTATAACCCCACGCGCGTGTACACTCCAAGAGGTTCAGTTGGGCTTGGTGGCTCTCTGGTTGCTATATACCCCGTCGCAGCGCCAGGAGGATACCAACTGATGGGTCGCACGCTTGGCGGTTGGGACGCTGGAGGGAACCGACCGGGTTTCTCTTCAGACCGCCCATGGCTGTTCAACCAACTTGACCTGGTGCAGTTTTACGAGGTATCAGAAGAAGAGTTCAGCAAGATTGAACAAGATTTTGAAGTTGGGCGGTTCGTCTTTGACATCACACCGACGACGATAAACATGGACGAGTATATTGCCCAGTTTGACGAAGCAGCGAGCGATCCAGAGTATCAAGCGTGGAGGAAGAGAAAGGAAAAATCATCGGATGAAATGGCACAAATCGAGGAGAGATTATATGAGGAATGGATGGAGGCTAAGAAGGCGGCTACGACTGATGCTGGCGAAGAAGACGGGGACGAGGATTCGGATAGCAACACTCTGATCAAGTCCCCAGTTGATGCCAACGTTTGGAAAATACTTGTCAAAGAGGGCGATGTCCTAGAGAATGGGCAGACTGTAGCGATACTTGAGGCCATGAAGATGGAAATAAGCATCATGGCTGGCGAGGACGCAGCGGGTAGTGTCGTAACGGCGGTTCTGCAACCTCCGGGTAGTATTGTAAGTCCAGGTAAAGCACTTATAAGGACCAAGAAAAACTAGTAATGCCCTAGAAAACTGGGCCGGGAAATTATAGTATATTATCTATTAGGTTTGCAGAGGCTCATCCTACGTAATGTCTCACGTCAACGTATTGTATTTGCGTAGGTGGAAGGGAGATTCAGCTGCTGTTTCTCCATCCAAGCAGAAAGTCTCATGACATACTGGTCTTAACAGCTCATTAAATTCATCAAATTCTATAGTAGCAACCTTTTAAATAGAGGAAAGAGAAAATCAAGTCTTCGGCATTGATCTCAGCCCTCGCCTGTGCATTCTTCAGCCGCATAGCTGCCACCATGTGCTCAAAATCGAGCAAAACAGCCGCCGCGCTCATCTAATAATTCAGACACAATTTGTTAACAAACATTAATCTATTCCCTAGTTGTTTAAATTAACATAAAATATTTGGCAGCTGCAGGTAACTGCATCCATTGATTGTCTAAAGCCTCCGTCACGTGGTTGCTGATAATTGAGGCGCCCGCTATGGAGCAAAGGCCGATGACATCCACACTCTTTCATAACTCGAATTTGAATACTGAGGCGACGTCGATTTACTCATCAGCAATCGATTCGTGTTCATCTCATTCCGGCTTGCCGGTTCATTCTGACTACACCAGTCATCGCGTCTTGTATTCTAAAGAAGAGAAACACGCTCATCGCCTCTTTCGGTCGCCAGCATCACGCCTGTAGATATCTCGGCATAGGCGCACCGCCCATGATTGGGGCTTGTCCCATTAACCCAGGCGCGGTGGCCGTTCTTTAATATGGGTGGACGACCGCGAGTCCCTGTGGCTCCGTGTAAATATTGCGACCGCAGCTTTAAGCGGCGGGAACATCTTGAACGACACTTACGTACACGTGAGTGGCATCTTCATCATTAATACGCTGATCTATTTATATCTAATTAAACGCCAGACACGAGAGAGAGACCATTTGAATGTGGTTGCGGTCGCATGTTCTCCAGACAGTAGGCATTCATATCACCCCCAATTCTCCAGCCGCATCAGTTGAGGTGGATGCTGACTCGATTCTTTTCGTCACTCTCCTTGTGTAGGGACTTGCTCACTCGTCACTACCGACTCGCTCAATGTCCAGGCGCTCCAACTATCTCGGAGGCATCACGCCAAGACGAAGGACATCTTCTGGTCAACTTTTCTACTGCCAGTCCTTCGTCCCCCCTGTCATCTGCCGGTCTGTCATCTTCTTCACAGCAGCTTGATGGCAGCCACGGTGCCGACGCAACCATGCTGGCGTCCGAGTCTACAACTGCCCGGGCTTTCAACAGCAGATTGAATCCAAGAAATTACGCAGCTCTCCAACCGCGCGACAGGCCGCCAACAACACAGACTCCTATCGTGCAGACGACTAATTCAAGTTTTGGCAATATTACAGCTGCAAACCAGCTGTCACCTGTTCGAGACCAGCAGATGGCCATGCAAATAGTGATCGAGAACGACGTTGTCGGTCTGCAGGCTATTCAGGCGGAAACATTTCCTGCTGATTTTATGCCCAATGAGGCAGATATGATAGACGATTACGACTACCTCAGAGGTGTCTTTTCTCCCTCCATAAACCACGACCTGTTCATGAGTGATCTGCCTGGTTTCTATGAGCCGTTGCCCAACATGGAGGGCTCTGCGACGCAGAACTCACCTCCAGCAAGGACTGTCATAACTCCAAACCCGCAACTGAAGCAGACGCCTCTGGCTGCCATGCCATCTACAGTGCAGCTAAACCAAGGCACATCAGACCTTATTGGCCAGAGCCCAGCGCAGATCCGAGGGTCGCTGGATGCCATTGATGATATTGCCGCCTCGAATCCTTGGACCATTTCTTCATCTGCCTACACAAGGCTTCAGACCGAGGTTAATAAGTACACAGATGTGCTGCCAGAGCCATTTACTCTTCCCAGTCGGCAAAAATTGTCGAGATTCATTGCCAGCTGGATGCGTGGCTATCATCCCCATCTACCATTTCTCCATATCCCTACTGCCAGTATCGATTCAATGAAGCCAATGTTGATACTAACCCTAGCAGCCACTGGCTCCTTTTACGGATTCGAGCACACTGAAGGGTATCCGATGTACTTTCTTGCCAAAGCAATGATCATCAAAGAACTAGAACGACGTCGACAACGGGCCACTGTACGTTTACTTCGGGGTCTACCCCAGTATGCTGAGCTGCCATCGCACCATTCGGTCTCTCCATCAAGAAACCCGTCATTGTACTCCCCATCGCAACCTGTCGCCTTCGATCTTGAGCTCCTCCAGGCCCTGTTAGTTCTCATTATGACCATGTCTTGGCTGGACGGCCCGTTTGCAGAGGAAGCATTAGCGATGAGCAGCCAGCTGTCGGCTCTCACTCGTGAAGCTCTGTCACAAGCACCGCTGCAGGACAATGATGTCACAAGTTGGACGCAGTGGGGGAAAGAAGAAGAGAGAAGAAGAACAATCTTTGCGTCATACTTTACTCTTAACATTCAGACCATTTGCTTCAACGTTCCGCCCCAACTAACAAACTCTGAAATAAAACTTCCCCTTCCCTGCTCCGAGGCCGACTTCAGAGCCCCAACCGCAAGCGCATGGCACAGCATCAAACGTATCAATACCGCTGAGCAGCGCGACTATCAGCAGTGCCTCAAGCAGCTCCTCTCCGGAAAACCGCTCAACCTCGCGCCGACTGAAATCTCGGAGTTTGGCACCTACCTTCTCGTCCAAAGTCTCCTCATGCAGATATACTTTGAGCGGCAAGCTGTCACACCGCTGCTCGGCACGTCGCAGAGCCTTGACGCCTCCACTATTGCCCTCTACGACAAGGCCCTCAGTGCATGGCAGTCATGCTGGGACTCGGCAATTGAATCCACGCTCGACCCGTCCACCTCCCCCAACGGGCCCCTTGCTTTCAACTCGGCCGCCGTCCTCCGCCTCGCGCACACTCACCTCGGCGCGGGGCTCCAGCACCACTGCGAGCTCCTCACGCGCGACCCCGAAGTCCTCGCGCAGGCCTTTGAGCCGCACCGCAACCCGATCCCGCTCCGCGCAACCCACCTCACGCGGACCGTGTTCCACGCCGTCTGCGCGCTGCGCATCCCCGTGCGCGTGGGCATCGCGTATGTCGCCCGCGGCCGCACCGGCCATTGGAGCGTGCAGCATGCCATTAGCAACTTTACCTGCGCGCTGCTGCTGACGCATTGGCTGGAGAACATGCACACGCTGGTCGCGACCGAGGGCCTCGAGGCGCTGCTGTCCGAGGAGAGAAGGCTGCTATCGACGATTGAGCGGTTGATTGAGGAGACTCATCTGGAGAGTGAGCTGGGACCCAAGGACATGTCTCCGGATCGGATCCGACGGTTGAGCATCGCGGCGCTGCGGTTGTGGGCAGAGACGTGCAAGGGCATTCAGGTGTACGAGATTGTGCATGTCGTCGGGGAGACGCTTTCTATAGCAGCGGACACCATTGAAAGGCGATTATAAGGATAATGCTAAGAAAAATTTCTAAATATATGCAGACAGCTTCTGTACGACTTGTATGATAAATATTATTTTCGTTTTATTTCATCTTCATGTTCGTTTCATGGTCTCGCCCACCAAGGAGCCTCCGCGCCGAGCCTTCCATTGCCTCCGCCGCCTACTCAGCCTATTCCTTCCTCGACACCAGTATTTGCCCCGACTCCACTGGAGCATTGCCCGTCGGGCGATGTAAATGACACCAAGGTCCACCGTCTGTTCTCTGTAAAAGTCCATCTTCACTCCCCTCCAACAGCCCCGCCGCCGTCGGCCTCTTGGCGGGATCTCTATTCAAGCATGCCTCCATGGTCCGTAACATCGCCTCTGGGACACGTCTCGCACCAAAGCCATGCCTCTCCAGCTCAATCACACACGTTGGGTCAACAATGGCCATGAGCTTGGGTCCCATGCCGTGAATATGAGCAAAGGGTTGCCGGCCGTAGACCATGAGGTGCAGAACGCAGCCTAGACTCCACATATCACTCGGCTTGCCAAAGCGCACACATCGACTGCTGCTGCTCCCTGGGTCCCCACTGGGGCCGCCTCGGCCACTCAGCATTTTGAGTGTTTCGGGTGCCATATAGTTTGGTGTTCCTGCCTGATGATCCGAGTACACATTGACTGTGTCATCTGGTAGGTTGTGTGCGATGCCAAAGTCAACAATCTTGAGAACGCCATTTACAGAGACGAAGTTGGCGGGTTTGATATCAGAGTGGACAACATCGACGGCGTGAATCGCGGCAATGCAGCGGAGCATCTCGCGCCAGTAGTAGGCGGCAAATACGGGATCAAACATTTTTTCCTGTTCCATACGTTTTTTGATGAGATTTTCCAGATCAATTTGTCCCAGCTCCATGATCTGGAAAAAAACAATCAAAGCGTTAGTTTTTATGCTGTAAAGCCTTTCTATAAAGAAATCTCCGTATATCAATCAGTTGTGTATTGGAAAAATAGAATGACTTACTATATGAATCGCATTCTTGGACTCGGCTACGCACCAATCCTTGAGATAGGCAACGCGATCCGTCGCTCTTAAGCTTTGTAATAGGGCAACTTCATTGCGAATCTGGCGTATAGCTCGCTGATCCAGTGATGCGAATGGAACCGCTTTAAATGCCCATGTCTTCATATCGGGCGACAGCACTGTGTAGACGCGGCCGCTACCGCCTCTACCCAGCTTGTTCAGGATTCTATAGGAGATGCCGTTGACAACAATTTTCCTATGCTTGGTAGGGGCTGCCCGAGCTCTCTCATCATCTGCATTGACAGTCACTGCGGGAATAGCGACGTCAGGCACATTTGCAGCAGTCGGCGGAGGCGGCGCCGGCCGTTGTCGAGGCGGTGAAGGGGTTTTTGCAACGTGCTTAGGCTTGGAAATGACAACCTTTCGCATCGGTTTCTCAAGGGAGCTGGATGACGGGCTCTCCACTGCCGTTGGTGGTGATGGCTGCCGCCTGGATGCATCATCGGGACTGCTCTGTAATTGGTCATCTTCTGCTTGCTCGCGATATGACGCCCGACGACGGTCATTGGGCGGCGCGGGGCCAAGTTCCTCCTCGCATTCATCCCCACGCTCCAAAGCGGTATCCTCTACCTCAGATTGTAAAAGCCTTCGCGGCCTTCTTGGTGGCTTTTGTAAGGATGTAAACTTGGGACCAAGTGACACCTTATCTCCGCCCACCGTTTCCGCAGCGTTCCCATCCTTGAACCGGCCATTACCATCCCTCTCCCTCACGGCATCTGCGTTTTCCTTAGTACCAAGCTCGCGCCTGCTTCCAAGATTTCTTCGCTGATGATAACTCGCCCTTTTATCCTGCGTCGCAGTGCCGGTAGGGTCCAGATCCGCAAGGAGCGCCTCTGTAACGGCGTTGAGTCGAAGATGCGGGATAGACAGCTCCTCGTCGGAGCTGTCTCGCGTGAGGTCATCCATTCGTTTGCGGTTGATATATTGTTTATGTCGCAGAGATCCCACGGGATTGAGTCTTTGTCTCACGTCGGGTCGATATCTGTTGCCATATTCTCTCAATCACCTGGATGTTGACGCGTAGGACGAGCTCGGATCGTGTCTGGCGAGAATGGCGGCCTACTCGCGCGCGCCCCACCTTCTCTGTCACACCCCGTCACTTCCCTAGCAAACAGTAGAAAGATAATTGGGCAAAATTCGAATATCTCCCATGAGAACCAGGAGAATTCTATAAAATAAATATAGAAAAAATCTCTTATATGAATAAAAGTTCTAATAAAGGGAATAGACTGTGCACTCTGTCCAACTTTAAACAGCCGCATCCATCCAAATTCTCGATTTTTCTCGGCAAAGCTAAGTATTTTATTTAAACTTACACCACTACATGCAGTACATCATTGAGATACTCTCGTTACACTGAAATTGATTACAAAATGAAAGTTTTTACGCGCCAGATAAGAGACCTGTAGACTGTACAGTGTGGTGTTCGGAAGCCGCCCCACCAAAAGCAGCATTCCCGCGACATGCAGAGTAGCAACCTACATGTCTCTTTCACTTCCGTTTCTTCAGCAGTTCACAAGGGTTAGAATTCAATACATAGAATCAACATTAAAAAACTGACCCACAGGTCATATATGAATTAAGATTACTGCAGATAGATCTCGCTAATAGATAGTAACTACGGAAATTAGGGTAACGTTGCAAGGTTTGGGCGAAAAAGGGTATATCTCGATTGCATCCGACAGTTTTATTTGACGAGCCAAGCCCGTCAAGATAACTCGGGAACTGACATAGAAAATTGAGAGTAACAAACGATTGAGAATGGCGGGAAATATACAGCGCCACTTGCCATGAGGGCGGTACAGAGACAAATTTTGCGGTATGGGTATCCAAAAAAAAAAAAAAAAGCCTCAGTCAAGTCTATGGTCGAAACCATCATGATCTGTCGTGTCGTCGTAGAATATGTACCGGTATTATAAAGGAATGTATAAAGAAGGTTGCGTTTTAGTCGTCATCGCCCCACCACCCTGGCTCGTTGATCATCGGCGCAGGGCCAACGGCGCTGAGCCGCGCCATGCTGCTCAGTGTCGTTCGGATCTGGGGAACGGCGGGGAAAGCGTCGGGTGAGATGGGGCTGTCTGGTCTTGGAATATCTTCCTCGTGGTGCTCTAATTCACCATCCTCCGGAACAGAGGCCATGGCACTGGGCGAGCGATACGAGCGATCAACGCGTTTGCCGTCAGAAACTGATTTGGAGGACGATGAAGAAATATGAGATGGCGTACTGTGTCTCAGGGGCGAGTTCAAATCCAATGAGTCCGAGTGCTCGCTTTGTAACGAAGGTATGCCGAGATATCCAAATTCAGAGAACTCCGTCATGTCAGGACTCGGCTCGGGCTCGAGATTGTCCAGAAACAGCAGAACATCATGTTGCTCTGGTTCTTGATGCTGAAGACTAGGTCGTTTCAGGATGCCTTTCAGTGGAGGCTGGTTCGATGGTGCAGGCGCAAGTGATGATATGCGCGTATCCGCTACATTCTCGTGGTCTCCGTAGAGGCTATCCTGAGAGATCCTGTCCGTGGTCGTTGTAGAGGCGAGACTGCTCATGCTGGCTGATGCGTTTATCGCGTTGTCAACGTGGCTAGGCTTTCGAGCAGTCGGCGGAGCAGGGAAGCCAAAATCAAACATGGTTTCTGGTGATGTCCCTTTCGCGCTTTCGTCATCCTCATCTGTTTCGTTAGATAACTCTTCAGTGAAATTTCGAGGCCGTTCTTCAGTCATGCCGACAGATTTCTTCTTATTATGTTGCTTTTTCTTTTGTCTGAGGGCAGAAAGCAGCATTTCTTCTTGTCGGGTCACAGCCATGTATCTGTTCTGGCTACCGGTCCCGTCGATTGAAGATCGAGCAGATCGAATATAAAAATCGACAGAGGTGGGACTGAGAGGTGGTGTCAATTGCTCAGGAGCTGTCTGTGAGAGACTGGGCGGAAGACTAGGCTGCGTTGTTGAAATCTGCGGCAGGCTTGCGGAAGATGATGCTGTTGTTTCGGAGGTGTCATCTTCTCCGTATTCAACACGAGAGGGGCGGCGACCGGCAACCATTATCACGGCCGTTGCCTCCTGAATGTAGTTGTTGCTGTTCTGAAAAACAGAAGAACTTGATATATCAGACATTAAGGACGCGCGGCAAGAGGGCCCACCGTCGGTGTATGGCGTACTTGATCGCGAGTCCACAGGAACCCGAATGGCAGTTTCGGTACTCAGTCTGCTGTTGTTGGGGATAGTGATGTATGTATTTGCGGATGCGAAGCTTGCTCGTTTCGAATTGCGGATTGGTCTATGCTCCGAGGCCTGGGAAGGTGCTCTCGAGGACTGGCTACGTGAGACAGTGCGCGGCGACACACTTGGGGTTGACGTGCGTTGGCTCGAAATTGAGCCTCCTGTCAGGGATTTCTGCGACTTCTGGGATGGCGTAGTTTCCGGGTCATCTTCCGAGTCAGACGACAGCATCAACATGCTGGTCTCTTTCAGGTCCGGGCGTTCAACTGGGTTGGAGCTCTTTGAGCGCCTAGAGCCTGCGGTCAACTTACTTGCGACACTGTTGGATCGTTGCTGTGCCGCTGCCGGTGTCAGACCTGTTGTGAATGGTGTCTGTGGTGTTGTCGGTACGGAATCATTCAACCAAAACATTTCCGACGAGCCGCCCAGGGCTTGGTAGGAGTCTTGGTTAGACGTTTGACTCTGTAATGGCCTGTCCTTCTCTTCCACTACGAGATCTTCCTCCTCATTTCGTTTCTCCGCGTTACCCGACTGCATCAGTTGGCGGAGGGTCATCTGCTCGTAATGATCATACAGGGAAGGGATTTCCCTTGTAGAACTGCCGCGACGTTGGCCGCTTCCAGCTGTACGAGGACGCTCTTCTGCAACAGTGGGTGACAGCAGGCTATCTTTTGTGCTGCGCTTCTGGATCCTGCGGCCCTTTCCAGTCGAAGGCAGGAAATGCAGCATGGACGGAGACCTGCCACCGCTGTCGAGATCATCGGCCAAGGTTCCATCGGTACGCAATTGACCGGTGCCTTTCCGGGAGAGTCGAGAGGCAGCGCGCAAGTTGGAGAAGTCGAGCACAGGCGGTTTCTTTTTCATTCTGGGATCAGTGGGACTTTCCAGGTCCAACATATGATGAACTTTTGATGGAACGCCCTTGCACATGGCCAAGGCAGACGTCTGCTGGGTAATAGCAATTGGCTGTTTCGACTTGTCATACCATGACCGTATGGTGGACGAGGACTGTGTCTTGCGCAGGCTGCGGGTCATGTCACTGAAGGATTTGTCCGTGTCACTATCAAGACCGTTGGCCTCGAGAATGGCTGGCAGAATGTCCGATTCATTGGCCCAGTCGTCATCGGAAGGGGCGATTGCTACGTGGTGATCCGAAGAGCCATCTTCGGTGCTAATATAGCTAGGAACGGTGCTGGCGCCTGTGCCACCGCTGAAGCCTGATGATGCGTCGTCCCATGGCTTGGGTGAGTCTATGCTCATTGGTGTTGAGCCAAGGATTTTGTGCGCCTTGCTCATTGGCTCCGCAAGAACCAATTGCGGTGGTGCTTTCTTGCGGCTCTTGGAAAAGGTAAAGCGAGCCATGATGTCGTGCAGAGCAGCGTCAGCTTGCAAGCGGGGTAGCCGTGCCCAGGAAAGGTTGGTCTAGGACGACAAGCTTGTGGGCACGACTAGAGAGTGGCATGCAAAAGGTGAAGAACATAAGCTGCTTTCTTTTGTCGGAGAAATCGTCTAAGACGAGACGCGGACGGTGTACAGTTCTGGGGAGGGGTCAAGGCTAAACCATGCAACCAAAAGAGCCGTATCAGTGGCGCACTGCAGTCACCGCCAACGCCAGCCAGTTTGCAGCTTGCGCTAGTTCTCGCGAGTGCATGTATCTGTTTCTGCAGCAGCGTGGACTATACAGAGATGAAGAGAGGAAACGTGCGGAGCAACGCGACAAGTTATGGAGGATCAGTAAAGCGTATCGAGGTGAAGAAGAGTAACGATGCCAGCAAAACTAGAAAAGGGTCAAAAGAGACGGCCGACAAAAAGGATAATAAGATGGCACGGGAGAGAGCAACGTCTCCACTACCAATTTAGTGTGAGAGTCGCATATGCCACCAGCCGATCAGGCGGGTCGGGGAGAGTAGTTAGCAGCTAGCTACTGCGTAAAGTAGAGCTCTGCCAGCTGTTGTGACTGGGTCCCTGACTGACTCTTGCTTGGGTTTATTTATTACGTGCGATGCGCAGCCCCGTGTCCGGCGACGGCCAAGAGCAATTGATGGTGGTTCACTAATGTCTTGTATTGGTTGCCCTGGTGCGGAGCCTAGCTGTTGAGGAGCTCCAAATACGATGGCTGGGCCAAGAAAACTCGCTCTTTATTATGCGTATAGCCTGTATTACAGTCCCAGCTACCTGTTATTGTAAGACAGAGCAGGCATTGCCCGGGTTTTTGGAGATTTGGCGTGGTGGGCCGATCTACAGCCGTGATAACTTCGCCCTCGGGGCCTTGCAACTCGAGAGTAGCGGACGTGCTTTGCGATTCGTCATCGCCATTGGAACAGTTTGCAAATACCAAATGGCATTTTGCCGAACTGTCCTCATGCCCACGATGCAGAATGCAATGTGTCGCTACCTGCCAGGCATACCATGCACCCCTGCAACAAGAAAACGTTGAGCGTTGCCCTGAGATGGGCCGCCAGGCAGGGCAACCGACAGGAATGGCCAAAAAGCGCAGGCCATTGTATCCCGCATCAGGAGAATAAGCAGCTCCAGGCACAAAGACACAAGTTCTGCACGGATGTACCGAGTATAAAAACTGGGTCAAGCGGTTCTTGGGGCTTGAGACTGGGGACGTGAAGAAAAAAGGTGGTCCCTGGGAAATGATGGCGTTGAAGACTGACTGGGTGACTGTTGACTGGTTGACTGGCTAGCTGGCTTCTAGGCTCTAGCTTCCCTTGTTCACACGGTCGTCGTACACAACAGCATCATCCTGTCCCCCCTGTGGCCGACGGCCAAATCTGCCATTGTGATTGTGGGTTAATAGCTATCAACTATTAGTTAGTTAGCTAACTAGGTAGTCACAGAGCCTAGGTTAACGAGTGGTCGCTTGAGCATCGTGACCAGATTGCTGGACGCCCGTGCGGGAGAGGCTTGCCGCCATTTATTATTGTTTCGGCAAGCGACGAAGCACAAGATGCCGAATTTTTTATTTTCAGAAGGCCTAATTATGCGAATAAGGCGGGAAGCAATGTTGATTCGAGCTTGTACGGTACTGTCTGTCGTCGCGCCAGTAGAATGATTAGAACAGAGAAACGGTCGCCAGTAAGGTCTTATCAGAGGCAGGTAAGTTACCATTATGCACTGGCAGCTGTCAGTGACGGGCAGTTACCGGCTCCGTGTATTGTAGATCCACATTAAAAACCAGTGGTTTCTAAATACCAACTGGCCCAGGGACTGGGCACATCCTGGTAACGTACAGTACTCCCTCCCAATCAGTTGGAGCCGCCCAGCGGTAACCGATGCAGGTACTGCATCCCAGGGGGGAGGGATTGTCTCTGATTGACGGTCCTCTCATCTCCATCAAGCAGCCAATCCATCGAGCTAGGGGCTTCATGCCCAATCCCGCGCCTCCGGAAGGGGGGCAGTGCCGCGGGAAATGCTGCCCACCTACGGAGTACCTTGTATTACGTTGTATCATTCAGCTCAACTCGGCCGGCCTTCACCATGAGAAGAAACAAAACAATCACGAGAAGCCGTTCACTACGAGGGCCCGGGTCGGCCCTATGAAAGGCAGATGGAAACTAACTAACTAATATGCAGCAACTAAAAGTTAGTTCAATTCTGGGCTTGCTTGCGAGTGTGGGCATCCATTAACCAAATAAAGCCACAAAAAACGCCACCAGTGCATGATGCCGGCTGGCTGGGACGGCCGCTTTGATATATTTTTCATGGTTGCATATTCTAGATAGCCATGCAATCAATGTACAGGCTTCAGTAGCCTTACCAGTATTACCATTTATTATGGCTGGAAGAAATACACGCTGATATATCCCTGTCAATAGCGCAACATATAATACCAGTACCGACTCGCTTGACCCCATGCACAATTACAAGAGCCGGATATTAAAATGAAGTGTGGGGGGGAACATGACAATCTGGGCTGAAAAGCCCGTTTTCCAATTGCCAATAGCAGGAAAGAAACGCAGGGTTTTAACGTCCACAATTTAATTAAGCACCAGGATGACGACAGACACCGGACACCCATACTTGTACTGCACAAGACACAGAAACACGGGAAAAAACGAAACTCGCCCCGAGAGGAGCGAATTCCGAAAAAGGGCTCTTTTTGTACAAGTCACGTCAGCGACATAGAAACCCCACGCGGCGTGCAACCTCCTCTCCACCCCTGGCTGAGCCAGGATCGAATGCCACCAAGTGTCCCGGGCGCTGCTTTGATGCAACATGCCGGACGGGGTCGCTGCCGTCATTACATCCCCGTCAGAACAAAGGGGAGAAATTTTAGTTTCCCGAATGCGGCCGCTATGCTCTTCTTGAAAGAAGTGTCCCTTCCCTTTTTGTGTGTGTGTGTGTGTGTCTCAGTAGCTCATTCTCTTCTCTTTCTCCATTTCTTTCATTGTAGAAGAAATTGAGGCAATGCATTGCCTCCCAGAGTCCCAAGGTGCTAAGTATAAATTGATTCTCGTTTCAGGTCATCGACAAGAGACGGGACCACCCCTATATTTTGGGGGCATCTACGGAGCACGCTTTGTTTTTTCCTAGACGGAGAACCTGGTCATTTCTGCAAGTTACAAACCACTTGCTAATTGATCCCTGCAAAATCCCCTGAAACCCGTCGTCTTCTCCCCTTCTCATTGCTGAGCCCCCCTCGGCATTGGATCCCAAATAAGTAAAAGGCGACATGGCTGTACAATGATGCCGTACGCTGACCATGCGAATGTGAACAAATATCCGGGACAACTGAATCCATAGTTCAATTATCTTCCCTTGGCAAGCTGCACGCTTGCTGTTTACAGGGACAAGGTGTCCTTGCTGTACGTGTACTGCAAGCACCGCAGGGTACTCATCATAACAAATGTCTACTCAGCCGTACCAGTCAGTATATACCCTGTCCCATCACGTCCGACGCTGCCGGACATGTTCTATTGTCATGGCATCCACTGACAGCAGGCCATATGCATTGGTAATGTAAATTGCTGTTTTATGCGCGTCTATACACTATCTCCATAATAGTTAAACATGAACTAAAACTCCTTGCGCGTGAGGCCGCCGCGAAACGGATATTTTATCATGGTTCATGTCAGTCATATCAGTCATATCAGTAATATCAGTAATATCATCATCAACAACATTATCATCTCTTCAGAGAAACTTGGTCTCCCTGGATCGCTCACCCGCCGTGTACGCCGGCCGAATGCCGTTCTTCGCCCACCATGCCCTCACAAACCGCTGCTCACCCGAGTTCCGGTGCAGACATGCTTGTATATCACACACCCGAAACGCAATTGGCTGCCCGCGACCATTCATACCTGGTAACGTACCCCGCGAGAAAGCGCGTAGCCACTCCAACACAGGGGCATGGCAATGCGACGTTGCGCACATGACATCCCCTTCATCCACGTAGAGCTGATCGTCCCCTTTGGCCTGGCGCCAGACCTCGAGTACCGCAGGATGACCCTTTTGGCACGCCATGCGCACCACACCGCTCCCGTGGGCGGCTATAATCTTCGATTCATGCCACCACCGCAACACATCGGCTTGGCCAAACTGTGCGGCCCATAGTAGCGCACGCCCGGGTCGTAAGACGACGGATTCGTCTTGTAGCGCGGCGTCTTGCCACCATTGAAGAACAGCAACATGGCCATTAGCACTGGCCTGCTCCAGAGATGCCTCTGTATATCGCATCGGCATGCCAGATCGCCGCCACCACCAATCCAGCACGTTAACGTGGCCATGGCGGGACGCTCCATCGACTGCCTCTGTATCATACTTGTGCTTGCCACGAAACCATTTGCTATTTTTCCAATAATTCAACACTCTGATGCGCGGGAAAAACGACGAAACCTTGGTGGGCAGAGTAGTCCCGTCGAGGGCCATGAAAAGATCAGGTCGGTTCGACTCCAAGTATTCAAACGCTTCGATGTGCGCAAATCGTATCAGCACCTTGATGAAGAGCGCGGACAGCTGCGTGTAGTTGGGCGGTGCCTCTGAAAGTTTTCTGCATATAGATGACGGTGTGCTGATGAGAGCAATCCATCCCAACTCGTGCTCATACTCTCGAATCTTGTCCTTGTGCTCTCTCTGCCCAAGCACCCATGCCGGAGGTGGTGTAAGTGTTGTAAAAATACCCAGAGCCTGAGCCAGCTCCCAATCATCGGTGTGCTCAAGAATAAGCGTCCATATCTCAGGCGGCAGCTTGGGGCATTTACTTCCAGCTCGACGGCTGAAATTGAGGCACGGCGCACTTGATCCGACATCGTGTCCCAGACGCAAGAGGTCAGCACGATGGTGAATGATACGCAAAACCTGGTCAAAGGAATTCCAGCTTGGTACGCGTTTTGCATTCGACCGCCCCTCGTAGTGCCACAAAATTGGCTCCAGCACCTGAATCCATTTCCACTTCTTATGCAGCGTGCGTAGATGTGCTTGGGTGAGCGGATTAGACCACAAAGGCTCACTCATCCCAGGCACCAAAACAATGCTCTTATCCGCGCTCCAACCCCGGAGCACCTGACCGATAAAGGTATCCGCGATGCCCCCGAGCATCTTGGCGATGCCATCAGCATCCAGTGGCAGGCAGACGAGCAAGTGCGCCCACTCCACCAGCTTGACGGCCTGGTGCCGGTAAAACTCGACGTCTTCGGTACGGTCTGAATGGCCGACTGCGAAGCTCATATTTTGCATGGCGATGATGGTCTGCGTCATGCGGGGGACAATGTCGTCGACAATTGCACGCATCTCCACGTCTTGACTCTTGGAGAGGCGCACAATGAGCGCATGGGCCCATGAGGTATCGCGCGGGCCAGTGGCGAGGATTAGAAGGCGGAGCTTGGGTGGCATTGCGGTCTCATCGTCAATCAGCGATGAGCAGACCGAGGGAGAGCTATCACACGGCTCTAGTAGCGAGCCCGCTGATGCCGGCGAGGTTGAAGTTGTCGCCTCCGTCTCCATAATGTTTGCGTCGGCTAGGCCAGACCGGGCATATCTCATGCCAAAAATTCCAAAAAAAAAAAAAAAAAAATAGAGCCCTTCGTTTCTGATGGCCAATGCAGCCAACTTTTTCAAGGTGAGGTTACTTTTTGGCGGTGGCGACTGTCAACCGGGTGCGATGACATCTGAGACATGCAGGGTTCAACGTCACATGAAGGGCGATAGACGACTTGCGGAGTCGATAGGCCGTGATTTAGTAACTATTGAAGAGATTCTCTTGCTTTATTAGATTGTAGGATATTTGAATGACAGAATTGCGGTGGAGATATGGCTTGTCGTCCGGTCCCTTATGCTAGTCGGCGATCGCTGACTGGTTGTAGTTGCTACGTCCCAAGAGCAAGCAGGTACTTGCCTGTGGTGCAAGGCGACCACCAGCGTCGCCTTACTGCGGTGTCCATGGCCAGAGTCGATGTGACGCGGTCGAGTCGTATTACAAAGGCATTCAGGTTAATTTCAGTCTATTCCTTCCAGGTTGGGGCGATATTTACCACATTCTGTCAGCCTTTGATACATAAACCGACACGTGACTGGTTACTGGTGTTAGTCAATGATCTGTCGCTGTTATTACAGAGTAAACCACCAAGTAAACCGCCTGTAAAAACGAGTCACACCACTACAGCAATCATGTACACACCCTGTAGTCTTTGTTTGCAAAAAGTCACCGAATCACTACCAGAACAGTGACGCCAGGTACCTCCACTGGTACCTGGTTACGGAACCGTCAACTTTTTTGCTTTGGGATCCACGGCCCGCCTTGAACCGGCCAATGGGCAAAACTCTGACACTGTGGACGTTTGACCTCTATTTTTTTTGTATATCGCTTTCCATCCTCAAGGACAAAGAAATCTCACAGGGCTTATTAGGACGAATCTCCTTGTAACCAATCGAGCCAATAGGAACAGACATCTTTTATTTGCTTTGCTGCAATTTCAGCACTTCCGTCTCATTCCCGTTCCGTTGACCGAGCTGTGCCGTGAGAGAAAAAAAATCCCTGCGCCTGCCCCGCCACCACCAGCAAAGAAGAGGGAGGGAAAAAAAAAAAGAAGACAAGCAGGAATAACCGAGATCATGCTGGACCAAATGGCCAACGAGATTAAGCTCATTTCCGGTAGCTCCCACCCGGAGCTGAGTGAGCAGGTGGCCAGACGGTATGTTTATATCTTTTCTGACCCTCTCAAACCTACGGCTTGTCGATGATGAGGGCCGGGTTTTGCCTGTGATGAGAGCAATATACGCCCATAGCGCCATCATCGGTTTACCTTTGAAGGAGATGCACCACCACACGACACAATGCATGGGCTCAAACTAACATAAATGTACGTTTGTAGCCTTGGCATCTCTATTGCCAACACCATGAGTCTCAACTACTCGAACCAAGAAACCAGTGTTTCCATTGGCGAGTCTGTCCGAGACGAGGATGTCTTCATCCTGCAGTCGACCGCCCCCGGCGACGTAAATGATGGGCTTATGGAGCTCCTGATTATGATACACGCCTGCCGAACCGCGTCTGCCCGCCGCATCACGGCCGTCATCCCCAATTTCCCCTATGCTCGCCAGGATAAGAAGGACAAATCTCGCGCTCCCATCAGCGCCAAGCTCATTGCCAACATGTTGCAAGTGTCAGGCTGTGTAAGTTGTTTCCATTGCCTGTGGATTTATTTTTTGTTGCTCTTTTCTCTTGTTTTGTAGGCTTGGCAAGAGAAACGAAGGCTAACACGGGAGTCACGGTTTGTAGAATCACGTCATCACCATGGACCTTCACGCCTCACAGATTCAGGGCTTCTTCAACGTCCCTGTGGACAACCTCTATGCTGAGCCCTCAGTGCTGCGCTGGATCCGCGAGAATCTACCCGTGGAGGACTGTGTCATCGTCTCCCCTGACGCCGGCGGTGCCAAACGTGCCACATCGATCGCTGACCGTCTTAACACGGCTTTTGCCCTGATCCACAAGGAGCGCCCGCGTCCTAATGTCGTCGGTCGCATGGTCCTTGTCGGTGACGTTCAGGACAAGACAGCTATTCTCGTTGACGACATGGCTGATACCTGCGGAACTGTGAGTGTCTAAACCCCAGTGTGTTGTAGAGTGTAATTGCCCTAACACGAAGTTGTAGCTTGCCAAGGCTGCCGCCACTCTCAACGAGCATGGTGCCAAGCAGGTCTTTGCCATTGTCACCCACGGCATTCTCAGTGGCAAGGCCATCGAAATCATCAACCAATCTTGCCTTGCTGGTGTTGTAGTCACCAACAGTAAGTCCTCTTCCATGTTTAAACTTTTGCCGAATGAATGTTAACATGCCATAGCTGTACCCCGTAAGTGCCTGAACCAGAAACATCATGGCCACACAAACTTTGCATTCTAACCGAGTCGTTTTTAGTTGGTGACAAGGCTGTGCGCTGCCCCAAGCTCAAGGTTATCGACGTGTCTGGTACCCTCGCCGAGGTAAGCCCGCCCAGACGATACTCCCGCCTGAATCTTAGCTAACTGCTTCTTAGGCTATTCGCAGAACTCACAACGGCGAATCTGTATCGTACCTGTTCAATAACGCTCCTGTCTAGACCGTTTATTGGATGAAAAATGATTTATTTTTACAACTCGGAGTTGAAGGTATGTCGACGAGATGAGAAAGGTGCATTCATAGCAACTAACTTTACTGCCAGGTTTTTTTTTCTCTTTCGTTTCTCTCTCTTTTCTTTGCGTCATAAATGATATACAGCGGTTACGATTCAGTCATGTCCCGTTCAACCCTTGCACCTCGAATCTGGATGTAACACCAAAAAATTATCGATACAGGGCAGCAAAGGTAGGGAAGTGGTGGTCAGCTTTTGGCTCTTGCTCTTGGTCTAGTCTACGATTGATATCGCTCGGCAGATGGAAGGTGGATGGCCTGCTATTTCTGTCACTTCATTTCGTCTATTTTCTCTTTCCTCTCTTTCTTTTCAAATTTTCTTTTTTGGAGAATAATAAAGATGTCGGTCGGGGCACGTAGTCTCTTGGTTTAATGTGCACTTATAGATGGAGTCTTTTTACTATACATATACGCGTACGACATATACGGCGGATGCGTACAGCCATTCTGCATGGTCTACAATGTTGGACTAGAAAAGGGTCTCGCGGCCACACGTTGGAAATGGAATGAAATAAAATGAAATAAATAAATACAGATTTACAAAGTGGTCTGATGTCGTTGAGTGGATGTTTGGTGTTTGCGACTTACCCTGTAGTTACGGCGGTACTTGCAACCTGAGACACTGACAGGCCTCAAAACGCTGTTGAACTCAAATAAGGGCTCCTAAAATTCGATATATTACTTGGGCAGAATCATGAAAAGAAGTGCGGTCTAATAAAGCATTCCTCTGTACAACCGCATGCGAGTCTTGTGGTCATGTGGTCGTTGGCGCATGTAGAATGTCTGACCCGGCGTGCCGAGTTGACAAAGGGCAGGCAAGTGTGTGGCTTGCACTGGCGGTGGTGTGGTTACACCCAACCTTTTGAGCTGCGCGTGACAGCCTTTGTTCTCTCACTCGTCAGCCCTTTTTGGCAATACAGTCGCGGAAGATGCGGTGGAAAATACGTAGGATATACAGTGCCGAAGAGAAGGCTGACGCACGTAAGCCAAGGCTTCTGACGCAAAAGGGCACGGGTAGCTGCGGGCGTCGCTAGTGTGTATGCTTGGGATAATCCATGCATCTATGACTGTGGTGTCTCACCATTCTTTTCCCAGTTTTTAGTGACTATCGGTTGGTGCTTGGGAAGTTTGGTGCTGACAGTCAAGGATCTTGGTTTATCTGAGATGCGGGGAGTTCCGACAAAAGATGATTCGCTACGACCGTGACATAATTCGTCTCGGTAACTTAATGCAGTACTACTACCAATCCTACCATTCATTGAATAACACAAAACTTCTGCAATTGTAAATATACATACATATATATTTTCTATTTTTATTATTCACTTGAGTTGAAGGACACGGGCTTCTTCGTTCCCTATAAACTTAAAGACCCACCATCGTCAAGGTGTGGAGATTGCTGGGTGTCGCGGCGGCGGCCAACTCGAACAAGGAAAGGGAATTACAAAAAAAAACATCAAGTCATTCACACTTGAAGAATTACAATTGCCACACATAAACACCATGAAAATCGACTCTGCGCCTTTGCTCCAGAACTGTACCATAGAAATTGACCAAAAGTAGCCTATCTTGGGCAACTTGATTTCGCATTTACTTTAAAATTCCAAGCGCCAAAAACAGCCGCCATTCAGCGGAATAAGGGCTGGTTTTCCTGGGGTTGGCTTGAGCCGTTTTTGCCTTGATCTTGCGATGTGCGATTTGCTGTGGATGGACGGTTCGGTTCGGAGTGACGCCTCCGGAGTAGACGTACAGTGTGAATTGCGGAAAACTGTGTCGGAGTACGGAGTAGAAACATATAGCCAGTTGGTAAAGATGGTTGCTATACAAATATCAGCACGCATTGCCATGTCTGTAAATTTCACCTCATCTTTTCATCTCAGCTATTCTATGGATATTTTCTCTCCCATTTGACGTGAAAAAGTTGTATGTTCACCAAGTATGGGTTATAGACACAGACAACCTCCGCCCGCACCGCACACAGTGTGTAGCCGGACCGCGTTTCTCGCCAACACCGCCTCGTTCCTCCTCCACCTTGGTCCGGCTACCGGGGCAAGACGAGGCGCC
Organism: Zarea fungicola; assembly: GCA_900169235.1. Classification (NCBI taxonomy): domain Eukaryota; kingdom Fungi; phylum Ascomycota; class Sordariomycetes; order Hypocreales; family Cordycipitaceae; genus Zarea; species Zarea fungicola. The sequence continues at coordinate 145,884 of FWCC01000016.1, forward strand.
TTGGATCCTCCACCCGAAACCGCTTTGTGTTTCCATGTACCGTTTCTTCTTTTCTCCCAATTACTACTCTTTGGGGCCAAAGACCAGAGGCCAGCGAGGCTTCCATTCCCCATACATTTTTTCTCCATGGAACCCAGTTCCCTCCCCCCGCTACTAACCGATACCCCTTCGACCAATCTAGTTTCAAGATGGTACAATTAGATACAATCTAATAACTGTTTGGGTTTAAAAGAGGCGTGTGATCCGCTCGCTCTCCTACAGGCCAGCGGGGCCCATGCTTTGTTTGTATTAGTATATTTATTATCGCATTTGGCTTATTTTCGTAGTACCCCAGCCCAGTTAATAACTGGTACAAGTACAAGCCGTCCACACACCACCGTCTAACTTCCAACTATCACTCTTCTTTCATTCAACGTCAGATCTTGAAATTAACCAATCTCTGAGCTTTCTAGACATAAAACCAGGCCTTTCAATCGGCCAGTAGTCTAATTTTAGTCTCTGGCTTCCAAAATCGTGTTACATCTAATACGCGATTCCAAACTGGAACATTTGATTACCGCACATCAATACACGAATATACACACAATGGCCACAGAAGCACACTCTGAGGCCCAGGCTGGCCCCTCCAAATCTGTTCCTCTCCAGAACGAAGGCCCTGCGCGGTACTGGGCTCGTGATGGCTTCTTCCTCAGCACCGACAAGACCTTTCTCGACCCGTTTGTCGTAAACGAAATCTTTGACACGGACCTTATGTGGTGGAACGACCCCCTCGACATTGACCAGATGCGCAAGATGCTCTCCAACTGCATGACATTGGCCATTTACTCTGTCCCTGACACGGCCGCTGAGATGAAGAGTAAGTTGGAAATCACTCTTAGGGAATCCGCGAAGAGACCCTTGCTTGAGTATAGTAAAACACTTTGGCTAACAGGACACACAAAAAACTCCAGGCAACGGTGGTCTTCCCCGCGAAACCTCCGGCCCCAACTGCAAACTTGCCGGCCTCTGCCGCGTAGTCACCGACTACGTCACCTTTGCCTACCTCACCGACGTCTTCATCCTCGAGGATTACCAGCGCCGTGGCCTCGCCTCTTGGATGATGCGCGCCCTCAAGGAGGTCGTAGACGGCTGGCCCAACTTGCGTGGCCTTGTGCTCATGACCCACGACTCGGCTGCTGCCCGCATGTACCAGCGCGAGCTTGGCGCCCTCGACTTTGACGAGGGTCCCTCAGCCGGCCTCGTCGTCCTCGAGATGCCAGGAAACGGAGTCAAGGACCTCCCCGAGGATCACTAAGCTTCCTTGATCTTTGGCACAAGTATCAAAACGAAGGGCAACGCTACCCAATATTTCACGAGTTTCACGCCGAGTTTTCTTCTCTACATATTATACATAAATCGTCTTTTTATGGAGTTGACCGATTGCTTAAATCGGAGTCCTCCTCATTTGCATACAGCTGGCAAGGTAGCCCGAACACACTGTTCACCAAAGACGGCTTCTTTTCTTCTGTTTTTTTCTTCTTCTCTTCACAATTTACTTCAGTGGGCTTATCATCCATTAATCTACAATAGACTGGAGATATTTCAAGTTTTTGCTTGTCAAACTTTTAGCAATCCTTTCTTTCTTATTGTCGTGTATTGTGGCTTTAAAACACGCCTTGGTAAACTACAAGAATAATAGGGTATATATATAATGGGTTTCTATCATTTCTATCGATTTTGATCTATTCGTAAAGCCTTTTTTTTATTCTTGTTTTGAACTTGTTTTATTTCGTAGCAACCTTGGACAGGGAAGCTCGCATCTCGATCGCACGCTTGTACGGCGGCGCAATAGGAGGCTGCACGGGATCTAGGGATACATAGTCCTCCGGCAGCGAATAGGAGGCATCCGAGTCGAACGCAGACAAGTCGCCACATGAAATAAACGGTGCAATCCACCTTTTGCTAGGATCCGTCGTCGCCGTCACCATCATGCCATCTCGTTGCTGCTGCTGCTGCTGTTGTCCTAGCACATCCTCGTCATACACGTGCCTCTCCTCCACAACGTCATAATCCCAACCATGTCCGCAGCCACCTACGAGATGACTCCACGTCCCTCGTGCATCATCCTGCATGTTGCTATCTGCGACAATTGGCATCTGCTGCCTTCGTGCCTCCACCATGGTGTTCAACCTCTCCCCGACGCCGAGCGGCTCCTCCAGGCTCGCGCGAAACCCGGGCGGTGGGCGGAAATTGATGCACACGATGAATGCCTCGACGCTGCTCGCGCGGCTGCTTCGCGGCTTGGCGACGACGACCTTTTCGAAAAAGATCTTGAGCTGCGCGTACAGCACGTCGACGTTGCGCCCGCGAAAGATCTTGGCGACAAACTTGCCCCCCGGCTTCAGCACGCACAGCGCCAGGTTCAGCGCCGCGAAGAGCAGCTGCGACTGCACGTAAATGTCCAGGTCGTGCAGGCCGGTGACGTCGGGCGCGCCGTCACTCAGCACCAGGTCAACTGGGTTCGACGCCTGCGCCGCCGTCGCCGCTGTCTCCTCCTTCCTGCCCCCCCCTCCTCCTGCGGTGGCGACGGCACCGCTCGCATCATAGTCTGGGTCCAGTGCGGAGAGCAGCAGGGGCACCGTCGCAGGGTGTGTAATGTCGGCGCGCAGCGTCGTGATGCCCGCCAGCGGGGAGATGGGCTGCAGGTCAATGGACACAATCTTGACGTCGTCGCGGGGCTTTGAGGCGGCGTGCTGCGCTTGGAGATTACGCGCGAGCTCCTCTTGAAACTCTTCGCTATCGGCCGAGGCGGGGATCACACCGAGCATCTGCTGTCGAAGGCGGGCTTCGCGGTCCTGCCATGCGGCGCGGCCGAATTTCTCGCCCTTGATAAGGACGCGCGAAAGCACCTGGGACCAGGACCCTGGTGCGGCACATAGATCGACAACTCGGGAGACATCGGCAAAGAGGTTGAATTCTACAAAGATTTAAAAAGGGGGGTTGAGTTGGTTTTCTTGTCTTTGCAGTATCAATTGGGCAGTAGGAGGGGCAGCAAATGGGGCCTTACCTTCGTCGAGTTGCAGCAGCTTGAACGCGCTGCGCGCACGCCAGCCTTGTTCTTTTGCTAGCCGGTAGTAGGCATCACGTTTGTCCTTGGACGATTTGCCCATGGTATCTGTGTCGCTTTGCTACGTTGTGTAATGTAAAATTCGGGGATGGCGGAAATGTACGCCGAAGAGTAGAACTTTTTTTTAGTCGCTTTGTATCTGCCCCGCGATCGTTGCATGACCCCACGTTCGGGGACGCAGCTTGGCGACACAATAAGACCATTCTTCATCAAGAATGCATGTCTCCAAGTTTGCCAGTGAGAGATTCATTTTGAGTATAAACGTACTGTACATAAATTTTTAACACGAAGCGGTTTTTTTTTTTTAATTTTTTTTTTTTTACCCCGAGTAGAGCCCTCTATTTTGGTACAGAGCCACGCTGGAAACGCAGTGGACTTCAATAGTCCGTTGCTTAATTAATATTGTATTTTCTCTAAACGTATGCTCCGATAGCTATGGCGATATTTATTTTATATGCGATCCCATGTCTATCCGTAGATGTCCGCAGCCACCGCCAGGCCTGTACACAGGTTCGCAACACTCGAGTACACTATCCCTTTATCGCTCCGGCGCGAATAGGAAGAAATGAATAAACAAAAAATTCCCGAAACTACTGCAAATCAATGTTATTCTGCACTGCCCACTCTATTCTTGCTTGCTGCTGCGAAATCGGTCGAAGAACCTCCTGCTGAAGGTTCAACAGCCGAATCCCGTTCATCTCGCATGCGTTCGCTGGCAAATTCACTCTTTCATTGACGAATAGGCATCCTGTAGCTCGATTAGCTATTGCAATATCTTCCCATGCCGAGAGCACAGCTTGTGAAGGAGAAAATTCCCAGGTTGAGCGCCATGTAACCACAGCTGGGCATCCACCGCCCGCAGCCAGCTTGTATTGGAAGGCCGTCGCCAGCCACCTGTTGGCGTTCCATATCTCAAGATTCTGCAGCTTAGGTATTCGAATCGCTGCGTCGGCTGAGGCCAGAAGCATTGAATTGATGGCTCTGGCATCCCCAGCCGGGTTGAGCAATCTCGATGTTAGGGCGATTGAGGTGAGATTGAGCCAATGCATCGCAGGCTCACACGCTTCAAAGTAGAACTGGGCGTCCACAAGAAAGGATCCCGACAGTACCTCGAGATTAGTACTGGCTCTGCACATTTCCTCTGACGTCTCATGGCTTAGGGTCCGCTGCATAATGTGCCCTATCCGAAGAGCATATTCTTCATCAAAGCTCTCAAATATTATTAATTTGCGGAGCTGCTTCATGCCCAACGACTCGAGTAGCAAACTGTTTTCTACAGTCAAAGTTTTAAAATCAGCAAGCTATAGTAGCAGATTATGGGGAAAAGAAAAACCTACCTTCATCAGTCCAGTCTTTAGATTCGGCTCCCAATCGGCTCATGGTTCGTATTGAATCTCTTCCAGGCTGGGAAACCGAGAAAAAAGTGTGCGCAGAATATCTAGAGACAAATACCGGCGATTTTGTCGTCGTAAATAAATGCATTTTATGGCAGGGATGAGCGGAAGCTTATCCAGCCATTGCCCATTATCCGTCTCCTCACTCTCGCCCTCGTCGTCCATCCCAGACGGGACATGTTCCATAATGTCACCAAAGATCTGGCACACTGAGTGTTCAGGAGGAGCAGCCACCTGGTTTCCATGAAGCCATCCATGCTGGCGATCATCGGGTATGTCATTAATGCTCTGTTGTGTACGTAAAATCCATTCTAGGTCCGCACCACAATAATCTGGAACAAAAGTCGGGTACTTGAGGCCATGCGTTGAGTCACTCGGCGAGTAGAAGCTGAAGTCAATTGTCAGCTTCGTTGCCGGCTTAAAATGACTAAGAGTATTGATGAGATCAATAAGACTCTCTTTAATGAGAGCCGTATCCCTGGCGCTGGTGTCTATGTCCACTCTGTCGCTTTCAGTCGCTAGACACATTTCGCACCTGTACTTCGGCAACTCCACGCAAAACCACAGGTAACGGACATTACTGGCAAATCTTTGGTCCCCCTGAACTAGTTTAAGAAAACTAGGCAATCTTGCCGGCGCCAATCTGATTCTAGAAAATAGGTGGCGTTCGAGGAGAGCCCGCCAACTTAGACAGACTTCAGCGAGGAGTCCTGGTTGAGAATTTTCTGTGGTTACAACCGTTAAGATCTCAAGCCAGATTTCTAGCGGCAAAATTATAAGAACAATCATAGTTTCAGGAGTAGAAGGTACCGTTGAATCCACCACTGGTCGTGTAGTCGAACTTGCCATTCTGGGCTAAATGGGCTCATGCTTCCCCCAGATTAGTGATTTCGAAGATAGTGTACAAAGCTTCCAAAAACTTTAGAGGGCAAATTAGCAGAAATTTACAAAGACTCAACGCCTTTAAAAGTCCCGGTTCCCATCTATGTAGTAAATTTAGGGTTCAAAAACTTTTTCCTTGCAACAGCCATCTGTGTAAAGGCGTTATCAAAATAACAGTCTAACCACGCCACCAGGGCATTACAACAGTACACCGCAACCTACTAAGCTCGCATATATCAGGGTAATAGGGGGAAGATACCGCTATCAGTCCTGTCTATAGTGGTTAGCAGAGTAGAGAAGGCGCATTGTTGGGTAAAAGGCAAGGCGACGGGCTCAGATGCACTAGCTCATTCCATGGAAGTGTATTCAATGCACACTTTTCTTACGTTTTACATTGCTAATAGCTGTAATTATTTACACTCTGTTCAGTTGTCCTCATTCACGCCACCTCAGGAGTCTACGCAGTTCTTGGCCGGCATCCTGTAGCCGCCAATCTTCTCCCAAATTGGATTCCAAAACTCACAGTCGACAAAATCAAGCCTTTCTATCGGTGTTCCATTACCCATATGGGGCCCCATTCTCTCGCAAACGTCATATACCGGCCACTTCTGCAGGCAAGTGGACGGATGCCCCCTGGCAGCCATGCCAGTCCAGGCTGCCACCATCACACTACTGATATTCTTTTCATTCTGACTGTAGCTGCAAGTTCCTCTGCCCCATGGTTGCTCATCCATGTTGGAAAATACAAATGGCACGTCCGATGTGTGCGTGGCACCCGACAGGTGACGGCTGTAGGCATCGGGAATCTCTGCCGAGCCCACTAGGATCCATGGACAAGACGGTGTGACTCCAAAGCGATAAGAATAGGCCGCGACCCCGCTGTGTCGTGTGGCTTCCAGGGCCTTTTGCGCAGGACATGTGAACGAGACTATTGTGGCGAGATGCGCGATGCCCCGGACGGCCGCCTCGGATTCAGTCCACTCAGACGTGTGAAACATTGAGAATGGATACTTGGCAAGTATTTCATTAGCATAAGGGCCCCAGAGGTTTACGTAGTTGGTGTAGTTTGTCTCTGTTAAGTTGCCGATGACACCCATAGTTTCGTAGTATGGGACGAGAAAGAAGCTGGTTTCATCTTCGGCTACATGAAAACCAGTTAGTTTCCTGTCATTTGCAAAGAAAATATATATGCAGATAACGGAGTAGCAGATAACATACTAGAACCCGCAATAATGGGAACTACTGAGCCAGTCTTAAGAGGCTCATCCTTGATAAATTCGCCGTCAAGAATAGCCGTCTGAATGTTAGTCGTGTTGGGAAATGTGACATGGAATATACCACTTAGAGGGCTATTTGTTTTGAAAGCTGGGGTTTTGGCGTACGCATCGATAAGCTCCTCGACTGGCTTGGACTGGAGACAGTCGAGCTGTGTAATGAAAAGATCAGTATCTTTTTCTTCCGCTTACGCCAGCCAGCGGAATAGCACCCCTTCCCTTCCTATGAGGGCCCACTTACATCGTCTCTTTTGCACTCCATAACGCCTACAGTGGGCCAAAAGTAATT